>JACEIK010003112.1:94987-179342 GCA_018107945.1 Datura stramonium | reverse complement strand
TGAAGAGGCTATGAAACATTTCGAAAATGTTCCCTTCTTTCATGATCTAAGTCGTGCGATGAATGTCTCTACCCTTCTAACTTGTGCTATATGCATTTGCAGATTCATGCCTCCGCACAGAGTTAATGAAAGGAGAAATGGTAATGCAAATGGCCATGAGAATGGCAATGGGGATAGGCAGCAGCAGGCCCCACCAGCCCATGAGGATCATATACCCGAACAGGTGGCCCACGCAGAGTTTAGGGCTGCCATTCAGATGCTAACTCAAGATTTGACCGCCCAGATCAACCAATGCGGTAGCGCATGTCCCTCAGAATGGGAATGCGGTGGTAGCAAGAGTTAGAGATTTTATAAGGATGAACCCTCCCGAGTTTCTTGGATCAAAGGTGGACGAGGATCCATATGAGTTTATTGATGAAGTTCTAAAGATCACCCACATCATGGGGGTGACTGGAGAGGAGTGCACCGATCTAGCCTCGTATTAGTTGAAAGGGGTTGCACACTTTTTGTTTAAGTAATGGAAAGATAGTAGGGCAGCTGGAGCATGCCCTATTGGTTGGGATGAGTTTCATGAGTCATTTCTGGATCGAGTATATATAAATTATCGTGTCACAGTTCTTCAGAGAGTCACCTTAGTAGATTTAGTAGAGCTATCCATGAAAGATTTTAATGTTATCATTGTCATGAATTGGCCACATGCATGTTATGCCTCAGTAAATTGTAGAACTCGTGTGGTAAAGTTCTGATTCCTGGGTGAGCCAGTCCTAGAGTGGAAGGGTAGTTCACCTGTGCCTGCAGGTCACTTAATTTCCGACCTTAAGGCCAGAAAGATGATTTCTAAGGGTTAAGTGTATCACCTAGTTACGGTTAAGGATGATACATCCGAAACCCCGACTATACAGTTAGTTCCTGTAGTGTGTGAGTACTGAGAAGTGTTTCCAAATGATTTACCAGGAATTCCTCCCAAGAGGTAGATCGATTTCGATATTGACCTTCTTCCTGATATGAGTCTATATATATTCCACCTTACAAAATGGCCCCAGCTAAGCTAAAGGAGTTGAAGTAGTAGTTGAAGGATCTTCTAGATAAGGGTTTCATTAGACCTAGAAAATCCTCATGGGGTGCACCAGTGCTCTTTTTTCAGAAGAAGGATGGTTCCCTTCGGATGTACATTGATTGTCTGCAATTGAACAAAGTTACCATCAAGAACAAGTATCCTCTCCACAGGATTGATGATTTGTTTGACTAGCTTCAGGGTGTTAAGTTCTTTTTAAAGATAGACCTCAAGTCCGGATACCATCAGCTCAGGGTTTGGGGGAGTGACAATCCGAAGATAACCTTCAGGACTCGGTATTGTCACTATGAGTTTGTAGTTATGTCTTTTGGGCTAACAAATACTCCTACAACTTTTATGGATTTGATGAATAGGGTGTTCATGCGATATGATCTCGATTGTGTTCATAGATGATATCCTCATATAGTCTCGGAATAAGGAGGAGCCTGCCGCTCATTTGAGGGTGGTACTACAGACTCTTAAGGATCGCCAATTATATGTTAAGTTAAGCATGTGTGAGTTTTGGCTAGACTTAGTAGCATTTTTGGATCATGCGGTAACAAGTGAGGGTGTACAGGTGGACTCTCAAAAGATAGAAGTGGTGAAAAATCAGCCTAGACCGGTCAGTCCTTCAGATATCAGGAGTTTCTTGGGTTTAGCTGGTTACTATCGAAGGTTTGTTGAAGGGTTTTCTTCCATTGCAACACCACTGACTAAATTGACCCAAAAGAAAGTGAAGTTTCAATGGTCGGAGGCTTGTGAGAAGAGCTTCCAAGAGTTGAAGACTCGACTCACCTCGGCACCTGTGTTGACCCTACATGAGGGTACCGATGGGTTTCTGGTATATTGTGACGGTTCGAAGATCGGCCGTGGTTGTGTATTGATAAAGCATGGTAAAGGTATAGCCTATGCTTCCAGAAAGCTGAAGGTCCGTGAAAAGAATTACCTAACTCACGACCTCGGGTTGGCAGCGATAGTATTTTCCTTGAAGATTTGGAGGCACTATCTGTACGGGGTCAATGTGGATGTGTTTACGGACCACAAAAGCCTACAGTACATGTTTACCCATAAGGATCTAAATCTACGTCATAGAAGGTGGTTGGAGCTTTTGAAGGATTATGATATGAGTGTCCTTTATCATCTGGGCAAAGCTAATGTGCTGGAAGATGCTCTTAGCAGGCTTTCTTTGGAGAGTTTTTCTCATGTAGATGAGGAAAATAAGGAGTCAGTGAAGGATCTGCATCGACTTGCACGACTAGGAGTTTGTCTTGTTGACTCGACAGATGGTACTGTCGTTTTTCATAATGGATCAGAATAGTCTTTAGTGACCGATGTTAAGACTAGGCAAGACGAGGATCCTACTTTGGTGAAGTTTAAGGAAGCTATTCAGAATCAGAAGGTAGAAGTCTTCTCCAAAGGGGGAGATGGTGTACTTCGATATCAGGGTCATTTATGTGTACCGGGAATTGATGACCTAAGGGAGCGGATATTGCATGAAGCTCATGGTTCTATATATTCTATACTTCCAGGTGCCACAATGATGTATAGTGACCTACGGGAAGTCTATTGGTGAAATGACATTAAGGACATAGCAGAGTTTATGGCTAAATGTCCAAATTGTCAACAGATGAAGGTTGAGCATCAAAGACCTGGGGGTGTGCTTCAGGACATTAGTATCCCCACTTGGAAGTGTGAGGAAATCAATATGGACTTCATTATAGGGTTTTCTCACACTCTTCGACAAATTAACTATATTTGGGTGGTTTTAGACAGATTGACTAAGGCAGCCTATTTTCTACAGGTCAAAAACTACCTATTCGGCGGAGGATTATCCTAAGTTATACGTTCGGGAGTTATTTCGGTTGCATGGAGTGTCCTTGTCCATCATATCATATATAGGTACTCATTTTACCTTTGAGTTTTGGAGATCACTTCAAAAGGGCCTTGGTACTCAGGTCAAGCTTAGCTAGCATTTCACTCGAAAATGGATGGTTAGGCAGAGTGGACCATTCAGACCCTTGAGGATATGTTGAGAGCATGTGTGATTGATTTCAAAGGTAGTTGGGATGATCATTTTCCTCTTATCGAGTTTGCATATAACAGCAACTACCATTCCAGCATTCAAATGGCTCCATTTAAGGCTCTCCATGGGTGGAGACGTAGATCGACTATTGGTTGGTTTGAAGTCAGCGAAGCTACCTTGATATGTCCAGATTTAGTCAATGAGGCTACGGAGAAAGTTCATCTTATAAGGGACAGTTAGAAAACAGCTTAGAGTCGCCAAAAGTCCTATGCAGATGTGAGGAGGAGGGAGTTAGAGTTTGAAGTTGATGATTCGGTGTTTCTAAAGGTGTCTCCCATGAAGGGGGTGATGAGGTACGGTAAGGAAGGGAAACTCAGTCCCCATTATGTTGGCACGTAACGGATTGTTAAACGGGTTGGAAAGGTATCATATGAGTTGGACTTGCCCTCAAATTAGCTTCAGTTCATCCAATTTTCCACGCATCACTTTTAAACAAGTGCTTGGGTGACCCGACTTTGCTTATCTCGGTAGATAGTATGGGTGTGAAGGATAGCCTTAGCTTTGAGAAAGTTTCGGTGGAAATACTTGATCCTCAGGTTCGGAAGCTAAAAAACAAAGAAGTAGCTTCAGTAAAGGTTTTGTGGAGGAACCATCATGTTGAGGGAGCTACCTGAGAAGCTGAAGCAGATATGATAGGCTAAACACCCGCATCTATTCCCTCCCGGCTCAGTATCAACTTGAGGTACCAGTTTCCTCCTTAGTACACTACTCAGTTTCATGTTCAGTTTATGTGTCCCAGTTTTTTTCATGTAAATGTATGCATGTATAGTTCATGAATTCATCTCAGTCATGTATTTCAGCTCGGAGTCAGTCGGTCCATTAGTTTTCAGCTTAAAATGTTCAGTATTTGATATGGCAGTTGCATTTCTCAGCTTTTCAATATATTTACCCTTATTTGAGGATGAATTTTCCCAAGGGGGAGATATTGTAATACATCCGAAGCCCTAAGATAATACCTGAGGGTTGAAATGGAGAAAAAAAGGATTTTCTGCACTAGGTCACAAGACGAGACATCCAGTGACCCGCGAGGTACATCACGAGTCGTTAAGTGACTCATGGGGAGGAGGGAAGACTTGCTTAAAATTTTGAGATTTGGGGGTGTACACGGGTCATGGTCAGCACCATGATTTATTATGTCAGTTGTGGTCATGAGTTGATTGAAGGATTGAAGAAGTCGAGCAATGTTGGTCACGGTTTGTCACCACGAGTCGTAGGGAACACCACGAG
Source organism: Datura stramonium (assembly GCA_018107945.1). Classification (NCBI taxonomy): domain Eukaryota; kingdom Viridiplantae; phylum Streptophyta; class Magnoliopsida; order Solanales; family Solanaceae; genus Datura; species Datura stramonium. Next base: position 174,978 of record JACEIK010003112.1, on the reverse strand, counting down.
TCGTGGTGTCCCCCGTGGTGACCAATGATGATGAAATTCCAGTTCTGCCAATGAGTACAGACCAAGAGTCGTGGTCAGTGGTGAGGGGTCGTCTAGTCCCTCGTTTGGACTGTTAGTGCATTTTTTCCTGTGAATTTTTTAAGGGCATTTTCGTAATTGCTAAGTTCCTAAGGCCTATACTACATCGTTTTAAGCTCAGAAAGGTGTGTTTTAAGAGGGGTAAGTTCATTCTAAGCCTAGTCTCTTCCATGCATGCAAATCTAGAAGCTCCTAAGGGTGATCAAGCTTAAATTCATCAAGTTCTTCCCCAAATATCCATTGGGCATTCTAGAGGGTTGCATAATTAGATTTCTCAAGGTATGTGGGGTTATGAATTGTGTAATTATCCACACCTATGCCAAATCCCTCTTCAATTCATGAAATTGTAGTTGATGACTCTATGGTTTAACCCAACATGTAAATTCTCTAAGTATCAATCATGGGTATGATCTAAGCCTGTTTTAAATGTTGAATTATGATTAATGGGGATAATTTACAATGTTTTCAATTATAAATTATTTTTTCAAGTTTTATAAATTATGATGCACATCCATCAAAGTTGAGATCTATGATATATGTATTCAATCTTGATCAGATGTGTATGATGGAAGTATAATTTCGAATTACCCATGTCCATGTTCATGTTTTCAAATGAACAAGACTATGTCAAGCATGTTTAAGTATTAGGCAAGCCCATATGATCAAGTATATTTCTTGAATGATCTAAACCTTATGTATTAGCTTACTACAAGGATTTTGGAGTCTAGACTCCCACTATTTTCAGCTTGTGGCGTGGTTTGAGCCAAAGGCTCCTCATGTTATGATTTTAGATATATATACATTTTTTATGACTTAGCGTCATCACTAGATGATGGTTCAGCTTCGTTGAAAAATGATGGACAGAATATGCATGTTTTCGGGAGTAGAGTCTAGCACCGAGTAGGCTAAGGGTCAGTCAACCCTAAGCCTCAGAACTACGTGCAAACGTAGGTATGTTCAGATTATTCAGGACCTCCCTTGTGAGCTTCCCCATCCTCAAGGGGCCTTCAGCCTGATATCAATATAATGGTAGCTTCCGAAGCCTTGGCAAGACTTTGGATGGCTCTATCCACTTGTAATAGTCGGGATCACGTAAGCTCTATCATGGTAATGTCGGTTATATGACAAGTCTCCCATTGTTCATTCATTATTTCAGTCATGATATTATGTTTTCAACAGGTTTGACCCAATGTTCAGTTTTACTTATGATTATTAGTTTTCATCTTTGGGTCATTCGGTTCAATCATGATATACAATTATGATACTCTGTTATGCATGAATAATGTTTTCAGGTAGTAGCATGCAAGCCCCACTCTCTAACTATTATGAGGAAATGGTTTATGTTGTGCATGATTATTGATTTTACTTACTTAGCAATTTTACTTACCTTACATACTCGGTACATTCCATGTACAGACCTCATACTCTATGCTATATCATTTCATGATACAGGCTCAGTCCCGCCAATTGTCAGACTCTCAGTATTAGCATCTCCCAGTCTTAGTTGGTGAATCCTCATCATCAAAAGGCCCTTTATCAGTTGTATTGAGTATTTTCAGTTTTAGACTATAGTGAGTTAGTTGGGGTCTTTTCCCATCAACTCGTCAGTAGTAGAGGCTTTTCAGACATAGCATGTATTCAATTTCAGCCTTGTGTTATTTATTTAGATGTCATGATATTTCCAAATTTCTGCTTTATTATATATGTTAGAATTTCGCTTGATTATGTTGATTTTAGATATCATGTTCATGACATCGGTCGACTTGGATCCTCTCGGGGTTATTTGTCTCGTGTCTCGATCCGAGCCTATGTTTAGTTCGTGACAAACTTGATATCAAAGCATTAGGTTTTGAAGTGTCCTAGGGTGAGCCGCATTAAGTAGTGTCTTTTTCATGGTGTGAAGCTCACCATACTTATGATGAAGAGACTATGAAATGTTTAGGAAATGTTCCCTTCTTTCATGATCTAAGTCGTGCGATGAATGTCTCTACCCTTCTAGCTCATGCTATACACATTTGTAGAATCATGCCTCCCCACAGAGTTAATGGAAGGAGAAATGATAACGGAAATGGCCATGAGAATGGGAATGGGGATAGGCACCAGCAGGCCCCACCAGCCAATGAGGATCATGTACCCGAAAAAGTGGCCCACGCAGAGTTTATGGCTACCATTCAGATGTTATCCTAAGCTTTGACCGCCCACCTCAACAAATAGGTGGTAGTGCATATCCTTCAGAATGGGAATTTGGTGCCAGCAATAGTTAGATTTTTTGAGGATGAATCCTCTGGAGTTTCTTGGATCAAAGGTGGACAAGGATCCACATGAGTTTATCGATAAAGTTTTAAAGATCACCCGCATCATGGGGGTGACTAGAGAGGAGTGCGCCGATCCAGCTTTGTATCAGTTGAAGGGGGTTGTGCATGTTTGGTTTAAGCAATGGAAAGACAGTAGGGAAGTTGGAACAAACCGTATTGGTTGGGATGAGTTTCATGCCGCATTTATGGATCGATTTTTCCCACATGAGGTGAGGGAGATTAAAGTAGCCAACCTTTTGAACCTGAAGCAAGGAAAGATAAAAGTTCAGGAGTATTCCTTGGAGCCACTCGTTTGTACAAGTATGCACTTGAGATGTTGACTGTTCAGAGATCCCGGGTGAATCGGTTCATGCATGGGATTGCAGACTATTTGGTCAAAGATTGTCGGACCTCGATGTTGTATCAGGACGTTGACTTTCCCTGGGTACTTTTGTACGTCTAGAAGATAGAGACAGTTAGGTGAGTAAGTGGGAGAGAGAGGCCAAGAGGGCCAGGACTGATAACTGTGGATTCTCCCAGCAGAGACCTAGTGGGCGCCGCCAACAGTCCCACTAGAGATCTTCAACCCCTGTGCCGTCGGCTATGAGTGTGCCTTCCAGATCTAGGTGAGATCAGACTCAACGAGCATCAAGCTATAGAGGTCAGGGTAGAAGGCCCATAGAGTCTAGCATTCCGGAGTGTAGCAGGTGTGGCCGGAGACACATGGGTCAGTGCTTAGCAGGTTTAGGATCTTGTTTCGGGTGTAGGAAGCCCGTACATATGCTTAGGGATTTACCAGAAGGCAGACAGGGCCATGATAGGGGCCGAGGCCTAGCCTCTAGTTCAGCAGCTCCACCAGCATGCCCAGCTCAGCAGGGGGAATCTACTAGCACACGTGGTGATCAGCGCCAGAATAGATTCTATGCCCTAGCATATTGTCAGGAGTAGGAGGTCTCCCCAGATGTAGTCACTGGTATATTGTGGGTATTCCACCTTGATGTATATGAATTTTTAGATCGAGGGGCTACTTTCTCTTTTGTGACACCCTATGTTTCTAGTAGTTTCGGAGTCTGTCCCAAAGTCCTATTAGAACTGTAATGCCCTGAAGGTGCCTAAGACTAGAGCCGGGATTTAAAAATGGAAGTTGGAAAAATTTGGGAAATTTTCCATAGAGCGGGTCACATAATGGATTGTTGGTCAAACCAAAAACCCGTGGGAAGCATCCGTGGTGAGGTCTGTGTTATACCCGGGAACCTAAGGACAAGACCTGAAAGTGAAAACGGAGAAAAACTGAAAATTCGCACCAGGTCAAAGAACAGCTCGTGAGGTGAGTCGTGAGGAGTGACCGCGAGTCGTGAGGTGACTCATGGTAAGCATGGTGTGGCAGGGCCTGAGTATGGAGGCCACGGGCTTGACCACGAGTCGTGGTCAGACCTCACGACTCCTGAGGTCACCCGTGGTCAACCTAGGAGGAATGACAAAATTGGGATGGGCAGTGTAGGCCACGGAAGGTGACCACGAGTCGTGGTCTGACCTCATGACTCGTGAAGTCACCCGTGGGTTTCCTTTGGAGGTTTTGGCAGTGGACTCAACGGATCAAGGCAATGAGTCATGCCTTGTGGCAACGATCCATTAGGTCCCTCGTGAGGATTGGAAACCAGAAATTCCTGCATTTTAATTAGGGTGTTTTCATAATTTCCTAAGCCCCTAAGGCCTAAATTACGTCGTTTTGGATATTTTCTGAGTGTGATAAGAGGATTTAATTCTCTATTGCATGCCCATTCTCATGTAAAAGTTTACAGAGGTTTTGGGAAATTCATGGCCTTCTTCCCCAAATTTTCATCAATTTCTTTGTGGGTGCTCAAAGAATTTCTTTGTGGGTGCTCCTAGAAAAATGAATGGAAGAAGGAATAGAAATGATGAAGGCCATGGAGATGGCAATGACCATGGGCATCAGCAAGGCCCACCTATGCCGGAGCCCCAAGCACCAGAGCCAGCTTCCCCGGCTGAGTTTCGGGTAGCTATTAAGATTTTGGTGCAGGCCTTGACTGCTCAGGTCAACCAGCAGGCTGTTGCGCAGGTCCTAAAGAATTGCAATGCAGCAATGGCTTCGATTTGAGACTTCTTCAGGATGAAACCTCTGGAGTTCACGGGATCAAAGGGGGATGAGGATCCACACGAGTTCATTGAAGGGATCTTGAAGGTCACTCAGGTTATGGGGGTGACAAATAGGGAGTGTGTAGGCTTGGCCTCATATCATCTAAAAGAGGTCGCTCATATTTGGTACAAGCAATGGAAGCACAACAGGGCAGCGGGTGCGGACCCTATCAACTGGGATGAGTTCCACATGGCCTTTCTTGATAGGTTCTTACCTCGGGAGATGAGGGAATTAAAAGAAGCTGAGTTTGTTAACCTCAAGCAAGGAAATATGACAGTGCTAGAGTATTCACTTGAGTTCACCCGGTTGTCAAAGTACGTCCCAGAGTTGGTGATGGATTAGAGGGCGCGGGTGAACCGATTTGTTCATGGAGTGGCCAGTTATTTAGACAAGGATTGCAGAACTACATGCTTCATCAGGATATGGACTTTCCTCGCATAGTGTTGTACGTCCAGCAGATGGAAGCGGATCATGCGAGGGAGAGGGAGGCAACGAGAGCTCGGATAGATAGTCGTGGGTTTTCACATCAGAGGTCCGGTGGTGGCTACCGTCCATAATTTCAGTAGAGGCTGCTAGCCCAGCCCCATCATCAGCTAGTATCCCATACAGGCCCAAGGGCGATCAGAGGAGTAGGGCTTCAGGGTCGAAAGATCGGAGAGGTACCTTGTTGGAGTATACCTCTCCAGCCTGCGGGAAGTGCGGCAAGAGTCACACCGGGGAGTGACTACTCAGTTCGGATGTCTGTTTTAGGTGTGGTAGAGTGGGGAACATGCACCGAGAGTGTCCATATGATAGACAGGGTGAGCCCGCAAGTGCACGGGTCGTGCAAGTAATATAGTGGCTCTTTTTAAGAACCGGAATGTCGAACCCACAGGGACCGGACCCATTCCTCTAACTATCCATTTCTAGTGTGATCTTAAATACCTAAAGTGATGGTGATAGACATTTTCATTTGAAGAATATTTAAGTCTAAGTTTGGGTCAACGACATATTCTGAAAGTGCTCTAGGAGCAACATAGAGTTAAAACCAGATAATCATGCGATAATATGATTTGCAATGGAATAAGCATGGGACTATCAATTGCTATTTCACATAATTAGAATTGCATGTTCATGGTCTTTCGAGCCTCTTAACACGGCAATCTAGCCTCCTTTGCATCATTGTGAGCGAGGAGTTTAATTTTCTAGTCGCAGGCAATCCAGTGTGTTGTGGTTTTACGGGGAAACGATTAGGGACTTTCGTACATCTAACTATTTAGCAGCAACCGCACAACTACTTCTTCAGTGGTGATGCTCTGACATCCAAGTTGGTCTTTCATAACCCCGTGTGTCAACCAAGCAAGGTGTTAGGTATATTTCTATCCAAACACGGAACCCCTCTCCCGAGATTACTTCATGCTCCCCACATTCTCATGTCAGCCTGGTAATGCCTTCTCAAGCTATTTTCCTAGCTAACAAATAGGCTTTTATTTTGATCAATCATAAAACAACCAACAAATCAGAATGCAGACCCGAAAATAACAATCAACTGAACTCAATTCCAAAACAATATCATAAAATTATAATCATAATCCATGGCTTCAACCTAGAGGAAGGTTCTTGCCATTCATGTTAAGTAAACTACTCTAAACTACTATTAATATACTCTAAACTACGTCGCACATGAGATTGGTAGATGAGAAGGGAATTTGATAAACCCTAGATGAGTTCTCCACTTCTCCTTACTATGCGATTTTCCGAGAATAAATCGTGACCAAAAGGAATTAGGAGCTAAGGGTCCTATTTATAGTAAATGGAGAACGTGCATAATTTGGCCTGTCGTGGAACGGCTCCGTGTCACGAGTTATCATGAACACTACACTCCATGACACGGAAGCATCGCAACTCACTGGAAAGCAACCCGAAAATCAGCCTCGGCGGCACCTTGCCGCGATGGCAACGTGGCACGCTGCTTGGGCAGCGCGTTACACACCCTTGGTCGCGGAGCAACCCTGCCGTGGCACGTTGCCAACGCGCAGGGCACAATGTAGCCTGCCTGCCGTGGCACATTGCCGACGCGCAGGTGGGCTGTTTGGGCCTCCTCTTTGCGACGTTAGCGTGTTTATTCCTTCTCCAAGCCCTTCACCAACTCTGAATTAGCTCCTCAAAAGTCATCAAAAACCCTACAAACAAAGGCTAATCATGTTGAGATTTACTTTTATATCTTCACATTTATATAAAAATCACATGAAAATGTATCAAATAGCTTAAACAACACGACTAATTTAAGTTATAAAGCGTATCACGGGCCCTATATTTTTTTCCGTGATCACCAACCCCACACTTAAAGCCTTGTTCGTCCTCGAACAACCCTTACATATCATGCATATGGAGAGTCCCACATAACTAATTTAGCAAGTTAATTCGAGCTGGCTATAATGATTACGTAAGATACAAGTTAAAAATAGAACAATCTATGAAATACAACTATGTTACTGTAACCTCAAGAATCGACTCTCAAACTTCGCAAACTCATGCAAGTCAGCTGATTAAGAAATCCCATAATTTTATCCTTCCTTAAATATGTGCCCTCACGGAAAGGGTTACCCAATCACACGCAGAAATAATTTTTTTACATCACAACTGTGTGGGTATATAAAAAGAATTACACTCACTCTCACAAAAGAATTCACATGCTTCATGTCATGACCCAAAGCTTGCCCTTAGTGTTTTACTCCACTAATTTGAGGATGTATGAATGTAGATCAAGTAGGACTTTGTAGGTTGTAACGTAACTCAGGTATTTTAGGTAGGTACTATTATGGCCAGTAATAGTGACTATCTTTCCTAAAAACGCTTTTAATACATCACGCCCTCGCAGCGAACTTTCCTTCCCTTGCTGCCTTTTTATCCTTGATGAACTTTTTCCTTTTTGTTTCCCTTTTATTTAAGCTTTTGACTTGTTAGTAAGGAGTTCCATAAATAATTTTCATTACTGTTTTCTTACTCCTTAACGATGATCAACCACTTTTACACAAGTGCACCTTTCATCCTTTTCTCAACTTCTACAACTTGCTACTTTTCCTTTCTTTTCCTCCTTCTCCTCCTTTACTCTTTCAGATTTTCTTCTTCAAGCGCTAGGAGCTTTAGTTGGTCAAGGTTAATGAAAGAAAGGATTAAGCTTATGTTGCAGCTATCAAAGAATAGGCTCAAGGCTCACTGGGGCTAACTAGGATTAATTTCTCAAGGTAGGTAAAACGAGGGATAAAAGTGGGATTATTCAAAGAAATGCCTAAATCATCTCTACAATTCACATCCTTCATTTAGCTTCATACACACGGGCAAGTTCTAGACAATCACAATAGCATAGAATACTCAAAACACTACACTCACTGCACATGCTCAATTCAAGACACATTCAGTAGACTCTTACTCAGCTAATCATAAGAATTTAAATTAAGCTTCAATTATATTGAGTCACATTCCAAGAGCCTAAGATTCTCAAACAAGTTATACACTTGCATGCTTCAACTTAACATACTTGCATCTTACAACCATATACAACATATAACAAGAACATCAAGCATCCATTAGCTATGGGTTAAAAAACCTAACATCTATCGACTAATTCTCATCAAGACGGTCGTCATCCATCCATCGTCGGAAACGAGTCCTAACTATGACTAAAAACATTATGCAGACAAATAAAAATAAAAAAATAAATAAATAAAATTTTATTCTTCGGTTCAAGCACCCCCCGTCGGAAAAGAACCGAAAAAGAAAACCAACGAGTGATGAATTCATGCTTGACTCACAAAGATTTTTTCAATTTTCTCATTTTCCAAACAAGCATTACATTCACCAGCAATTTGTTAAGCACAAAAATTTTGAAATTTCACGAAATTTCCTCACCCCTACCATGAAATCATGCTATGTCCCCGTAGCATCAAATTAACATTTCAAGAGGGCATCCCTGAGGCCTTTAGAGGCGCTAGTAACATGTTTTCCACAAATTTCACGGCGGGTGGTCGACCCCACACTTTCTCTCTTCCATGCTTCCTAGCTTCCTCCTCGAGGGTACTCAGACTTCCCCTCCACCTGTGCCTAACTTTCCACCAAAAACACCAACAAAAATGAAAATAACAAAATCCAAACAAAAATAAAAAATATTAAATTTGTACACAGGTACCCTTGAGTTGCCTACAGCGGCGCCTTATTTTACGTCGTCGCACGGCGTGGACTGCCCTATTCAGGACATCCTCATACCTGGGTTCTCATTCGAGAACCATCTCCTTTCTTCTGTTGTTTAGAGGATACAGCCTCCCTCTGTTCCTCTCTTTCTCCCTTGCTTCTCTAATTTATGTCCTTTATGAGACTTAGTTTTGAACACTTGATATATCCTTTGGCCGTGCACTTGTGGACTCTTCCACCCACACTCATCCTCTAACCCAACACACCAACTTCACAAAGGTTTCTGTAGTGTGTGGATGGGTTTGTTGTTGGTAGACACGGAAGAGTTATTCATCATCCTCGACCCTCATTTTCGGGGTCCCTTCTTTTAAATCAATCACCGCTCCTCCGGTGGCCAAGAATGGCCGTCCCAAGATTAAGTGTACCTGGTCATCAACCTGAAAATCTAAAACAATAAAATCAGCAGGTATAATAAATTTACCTACTTTGATGAGAAGGTCCTCTATGATTCCATGGTGTCACCGTGACTTGTTAGCGAATTTGCAACATCGGCAATGTGGAGTCTCGTTCTTTGCCCCAAGAGTGGTAGGAACAAAAAAGGATAAAGGGCATTGGGTGACTGCTGCCCCTAAAATACAAAGCTCAGGCACTTCAGCTTTACCAATTTGTATGGGGAGGAGTAGGCTTTCCCGGGGTCTTTGAGCTTCTTTGGCATTTTATGTTGTGTGCACTCCTCGGTGATGCTACAATCGGACATCCCCAATCTAACTTTGTTCGCCATCATCCTTCAAGTATTAGCATGGGCATTTGCAAGACATCAATAAGAGGCAGAATTTATGTGAAGTTCTTTGAAAGTCTCAAGAACTTTTGAAACATTCCTCTCTTGCTCTTTTTGAATTTACGAGGAAATGGTGGTGGTGGTCTTTGTGCGGGCGCAATGAAGATTGCCCATTTTGTTGTCCAGCACTCTGATTTACTCCAATATCGGTGGGTAGTCCTGGTCTTACCAACTCCGGCTGCACCTCTTTTCTCAACTCTTTATGTGCGCATCGGCTAAGCGCCTTGGCTTCTAAGGCGATGGCATTGATCTAGGGGATTTAGGATATCGTCGCTTGGTAATCCCCCTTGCGGCCTCATATTTTTGAGCAGCTACTATTTGACCCACTTGTTTTCAAGATTGCGAGGTGGCTACTTGGCGATTCATTAAGTCTTCTCACTCTTGATTTTCTACTAACTGATTTTGGGTCTAAATAATTTTTCTGCAGTGTTTCACTCAATGCGGCTGCTACTAACCCATCAATTTGCCTATTCTGTTGATACTGATGTTGTTGGGGTTGCATAAAATTGCAGCACGGTTTTACACCCCAAGAAGAATTCAATTATTACCAATTTCTGTTGGAGTTGTTTCCAAAATTCTGATTGTTCAGCGCACATTTAACAAAAGTAGTGGATTGGCTCCCACAAGATTATGCGTTGTGCCCATTATTACCACAAGTCACACCAACTCGGAGCTTCTTTGACCACATGCTGGCCAGTGTTGGTGCATACTGCGGTTTATTGGCTTGAGTCAACATTTGATGTTGGCTTGGCTAACTGTGCTGCCAAGGCATTCTAACCCTCACCTTACTGTCAACCACGATCTTCTTCACGCCCCCTCTTGATGATTATTTGTTTACTCACGGATTTCCTTGTGCAATTACATTCAACAAAGTGTACAACTCATCATACAATCTTCTCAAGGCTTGCCCACCTGCTGCGAGAGTCTAGTAATATTTTATTGTGTGGGTCTAGACTTTCTACAAAGGTATGAGCCCAGCCTCCATTTGATTGCGATGATGAGGACAGTCTCTCAACAATGACATGAATCTTTCCCAAGCCATATACAAGTTCTCATCAGGCTTCTGCTTGAAACTTAGTATCTCACTTCGCAACTTTGCAGTCTTGCCTGAAGGGAAAGAATCTAGTAAGGAACTTCCTAGCCAAATCATTCCATGAGATTATGGAGTTCGGTGGCTCGGCCTTACGACCACTTTTGCCTCTCCCAACGGTGAATGGGAAGAGGGTTAGCGGACATAATCTGTGGACACGCCGGTGGGGACAAACGTGTCACTTATCTCAAGAAGCTCTGTAAGTGCTGCTGCGGGTCCTCATGTGCCATTCCGGTAGGCCCGACCACTAGAATGTAAGCATTGCACCATATTACAGTGCCCCCAGCTCAAGTTTCCTCCGAGCTCGGTTTACGGATACTGAAGTCACATTCGTCGCTAGTGGGATTGCCACTTCGCGAACTGTTTGCCATTGCTTTCGATAACAGTTGTGCTTGCTCCACGGGTGGTTGTTGTTGTACCTTTCTTGAAGTCTCCTCATCTTTTGGTCTAGAGCTACTCTCCTTTCAAATGGTTGACGTTCGAGTTCAAGCAACTTGGTTCCACAAGCTCTCTATTTCTAGCCAGCTCGGCAGGACAACCTGTCACCTGCAAATAGACAGACTAAGACCAAGTTTCTCAACACTTAAGGAAGACTGAAATCACACAAAAATAGATAAGTTATCAAAACTTCGCCGAGTCCCCGGCAACGGCGCGCAAAAACTGAGCCCAGGCCCGCAAGTGCACGGGTCATTACCCAAGTAATATAGTGGCTCTTTTTAAGAACCGGAATGTCAAACCCACAGGGACTGGACCCATTCCTCTAACTATCCATTTCTAGTGTGTTCTTAAATACCTAAAGTGTCGGTGATAGACATTTTCGTTTTGAAGAATATTTAAGTCTAAGTTTGGGTCAACGACATATTCTGGAAAGTGCTCTAGGAGAAACATAGAGTTAAAAACCAGATAATCATGCGATAATATGATTTGCAATGGAATAAAATGAGACTATCAATTTGCTATTTCACATAATTATAATTGCATGTTCATGGTCTTTCGAGCCTCTAAACACGTCAATCTAGCCTCACTGCATCATTGTGAGCGAGGAGTTTAATTTTCTAGTCATGGGCAATCAATTATGTTGTGGTTTATGGAAACGATTAGGGACTTTCGTACGTCTAACAATTTAACGCAACAGCGTACAACTACTTCTTGGAGTGGTGATGTGACATCCCAAGTTGGTCTTTCATAACCCCCGTGTGTCAGCAAACAAGGTGTTAGGTATATTTCTATCCAAACACGGGAACCTCACCCGAGTTACTTCATGCTCCCCACATTCTCATGTCCTGACCTAGGTAATGCCTTCTCAAGCTATTTAAGCTAACAAATAGGCTATGGTGATCCAATCATAAAAACAACCAACAAATGAGAATGCAAGACGAAAATAACAATCAATAACTCAATTCCAAAACAATATCATAAAATTACAATCATAATCCATGGGCTTCAATCCTAGAGGAAGGGTTGTATCCATGTTCGTAAAACTACTCTAAACTACTATTAATCTACTCTAAACTACATACTTACATGAGATTGGTAGATGAGAAATTTGATAAACCCTAGCTGAGTTCTCCCACTTCTCCCTTCTCTCTATGCAGTTTTCCAAAAATAAAATCGTGACCAAAAGGAATTAGGAGCTAAGGGTCCTATTTATAGTAAATGGAGAATGTGCATAATTTGGCCTGTCGTGGAACGGCTCCGTGTCACAGAGTGTATCTTGGCGGGCTCTTTGCCCTGCAGCTGACACGGAGGCATCCGCAGCTCGGCGGCAAAAATGCGGCCTCGGCAGCACCTTGCCGCGATAGCAGCGTGGCACGCTGCTTGGGCAGCGCGTTACCCTTGGTCGCGGAGCCACCCTGCCGGCACGTTGCCAACGCGCAGGGGGCTGTCTTAGACGCTTGCCTGCCGTGGCACGTTGCCCCGGCCTTGAGTGGAGGCTATTTTTGAGCCTCCTCTTTGTCGACGTTCGCGTGTTTATTCCTTCTCCAAGCCCTAACTTCGCAACTCATGAAGATTGGCTCCTCAAAAAGTCATCAAAAACCTACAAAACAAAGGCTAATCATGTTGGATTTGTGCACATATCTTCACATTTTATAAAATCACATGAAAATGTATCAAAATGGCTTAGACAACCACGACTAATTTAAGTTATAAAGCGTATCACAGGCCCTATATTATTTCCCGTGATCAATAGAATGATAGGGGTCGAGCATAAACCACTAGGACAACAGCAGCTTCAGGTCATTCCAGCTCCCGGAGCATCTACTAGATGGGGAGTAGTCGGCAAGCCCGATTTTATGCCCTTTCCTCGCTCGAGAGAAGGACACTTTGCCAGACATGGTCACTTGTATGTTGTGTGTATTTTGCATTGATTCTTATGCCTTTGTTTAGACCCCGGACCCACATTGTCTTTCATGACTCCTTACATTCCTAGTAGCCTTGGAGTTAGTCCCGGGGCCTTGTGAGAACCGTTTCGGTTTCTACTGATTGGTGATTCGATCATAGCTAGAAGAGTATATAGAGGTGCCCGGTAACTGTGTTGCATACACCTCCACCCAGATCTGGTGAGTTAACCATGACCCGGCTTTGACATTATTCTTTGTATGGATTCATTGTTTGCATGTTATGCTTTGTTAATTGTAGGACCCATACCGTGGAGTTCTGTTTTCGAGTAGTGAGTTTTGGAGTGGAAGGGTAGTTGATGGTGCCGGTCGATTTATTTCCTATCTTAAGGCTAGAAAGATTATCTCGGGGTTCATGTACTACCTAGTTAGGGTTAGGATGTGAGTTTGAGGCCTCGACTATTCAGTTAGTTCGGTGGTGAGAATATTGAGTGTTTCCTAAGGATACATTGGAAATTGTTCCTCACATTAAGGGAAATTGATTTCGGTATTGACCTATTTCTAGAAACGCAGCCTTTTTCTATCCCTCCTTACAGGATGCCTCCTTTCGAGCTAAAGGAATTGAAGGATCAGTTAATGGATTTCTTTGGATAAGGACTTCATTAGGATGAGCAAGTCTCCATGGGGTGCACGGTTTATTTGTTCGAAAGAGGGCGGTTCCCTTCGCATGTCTTGTCTATCGGTACTTGAATAGGGTTACCGTAAAGACAGGCCCTTTTAGGATCGATGATTTGTTTTACCAGCCGGGGTGCCAGGTGCTTCTCAAGATTGATCTCCAGTCTGGATATCACTAGCTCGGAGTGCAGAGAGTGTGATATTCCAAGACGACTTTCAGAACCCGATATGGCCATTATGAGTTGTAGTTATGTCTTTTAGATTAACCAATGCTCCTGCAGCGTTTATGGACACGATGAGCAGGTGTTCAAGCAATATTTCGATATGTTCATGATCGTGTTCATCGATGACATTCTTATACACTCCCGGAGCAAGGAGGAGGCACCACTCATTTGAGGATAGTTCTGCAGACCCTCAAGGATTGTAAGTTGTATGAAAAGTTTAGTAATTAATTTTGGCTAAACTGGTGGCATTTCTGGGACATGGTATCAGCGAAGGAACAAGGGTAGATTCCCGGAAGATAGAGCGATGAAGAATTGTCTAAGACTAGTGAATCTTTATAAATTCAGAGTTTCTTGGGCTTAGAAGGCTACTACCGAAGATTTGTGGAGAGATTTTCATCAATTGGGCACCATTGACCAGGTTGACTCAGAAAAAGGTAAAAATTCCAATGGTCGGACGCTTGTAGAAAAACTTCCAGAGTTGAAGACCCGACTCACTTCGGCACAGTGTTGACCTTTTTGAGGTACCGATGGTTTCTGTCCTATTGTGATGCTTTGAGAGTCGGACTGGGATGTGTGTTGATGCAGCGTAGGAAGGTAATAGCATATGCCTCGAGACAGTTGAAGGTTCATGAAAGGAATTACCCGATCCATGATCTCGAGTTTTCCGCGGTGGTGTTTTGCATTGAATATATGGAGGCATTACTTGTATAGAGGTCCCACATGGATGTATTTACGGATCACAAGAGTTTTGAAATACATTTTACACAGAAGAATCTAAATATTCAGCAAAGGGAGGTGGTTGGAATTTCTTAGGACTATGACATAGTGTCCTTTACCACGGACAAGAATAATGTGGTTGCGGATGCATAGTATACTCTCCATGGAGAGGGTGTGTCCTATGTGGATGAGGTAAAGAAAGGAGATGGTGAGGATGTCCACCGATTCGCAAGAGCTAGGAGTTGGGTGATCTATTCGACCAATGGAGGTGTTGATGTACATAACGGGTCAGAATAATCCTTTGTGGTTGATGTCAAAACTAGGAAAGATGAGGATCCAATATTGAAGAAGTTGAAGAGGCACATGGTACGAGATATTCTATTCGTCCAGGATCCATGAAAATGTATTGGGATTTGTGAGAATTCTATTGGTGGGATGGTATGAAGAAAGATATTAGGATATCGTAGCAAAATGTCCAAACTTCCAGCAAGTGAAAGTCGAACATCAAAGGTGTACTTGAGATATTAGCATCCTTACATGGAAATGGGAAGAGATGTACGGATATTTCCTACCTCGAACTCGTCGACACTATGACTCTAGTTGGGTGGTGGTTGACCCAGGCTAACTAAGGCGGCAAGCTTCCTACCGGTCAAGATCATGGATTTAACGGATGATTATGCTAAGTTATGTTGGGGAGTTGGTTTCAGCATCGTGCCCTTGTCATTAGCTCTCGGGCCAGAGGTGCTCGGTTTATCTCTCAATTCTGGCATTCTTTTCAAAAGGGCTTGGGACGCAGGTTAAGCTCAATACAACCTTCCATCCAAAATAGACGGCCAGGAGGAACGAACCATTCAGACCATTGAGGATATGTTGAGGGCATGTGTTATGGATTTTAAAGGTAGTTGGGATGACCATTTTCACTTGATTTAGTTTGCTTATAATAACGATTCCCACCACTCCGGTATCCGGAAAACCGTTCAGGCTATTTACGAGTGGAGGTGAAGGTCTCCCACGGATGGCTCGAGGTTAGTGAGAGTAGCTATGATAGGACCAGGTCGGTTACGTTTACAACCACAGGGCAAGTAGACTCGGGAGTCAAACGGGGGAAAAACTTGGAAAATGTTGCAGCAATGCGAGAATGAGTCATTAAACGGCTCATTGGGAGAACCCACAAGTTGTTAGGCGGCTCGTGAGATGGTTGGACTGTGCTAAGGAGTTGAGGTCCTCACGAGCGTGGATACGAATCGTGGTCGACCACCATGAGTCGTCGAGATCTCCCGTGGAGTGAGGTTAAGGGTTACCTTGGTGGTTTTGACTGAGTGTACCTAACATATCGCCACGAGTGGTGGCGGTCCCAATGACTCGTGAGGTGGGTTGTGAGCAAGCCTATGGAAATTTAATTAAGAATGAGGCATGTGATGGAAGGTGACCACAATTTGTGGTCTCTCGTAACAAAGTCGTTGAGTCACCCGTTGCGAGCGATCGATACGGTATCCGGTGTATTTGACGGACGACCCAATGATACATTGTCCCTGGAAACGAGTTGTCAGGTCGCCCGTTGGGGTCTCCCGACAGTTGTTTTCTGCGAATTAATAAGGGCCTTCTCGTAATTTCCTACCTCCTAAGACCTAAACTATGTCGTTAAGCTCAGTACATGGTCTTTTAAGGGAAATCATCCATGATAAAGCTCATTTGATACTTGTAAGTAGAGAGGAAAGAGGAAAGGGATTCAAGTATTCTCCTTTAAATTCTTTAACTTTCCATCTGAGACTTTTCAAGGAGTTAAGAATCAATAAGATCCGAGGTATGTGGGGTTTGAATGGTTGTTTAGTCCCTACCTTTAATTTCTCCCTAATCCTATGTTTAAGTTACCAAATCTTGATAGGGCATAACCCAAAATGCATGTTTCCTCAAAAATCGGTATGAGCATGTTGTAGTATGTCTAAAATCACGGGTCTGAATTATTGGGCTGTTTTCACTTATTTTATTTAATATTTAATGATTTAATCCCAAAAAGCACATGTGCCCAAATTATGGGGTTTCTAGTGAAATTCATGGTTATGGTGGTTTCTCGAGCATGAAATAGACATAAATTTTAAGCATGTTTTCAATAACTCATGTTATTATGATCATGTTTCCAATAAATTTAAGCATTTGAATTATGATAGAAGTATGGGCAATGCCCACATGCTTATCTTAGGATTTATGAACTATGATTTTGGCCTATCCTGAGCCCAATTCCATGGCTAGCATTACAAATTTTCAAGAAGGTTTTGAATATCACGATTTAACTAGCCATGCATGTCATGTATGAATTTTATGAGCACGTTGCATGTTTTGGGGTAGTACTTAACACCAAGTAGGTTCGGGGCTGAGCTCGCCTAGAATCACAAAACTACGTGCCACCATAGGTTATGTTTGGACAGCCTCGGTGTAATGCATCCCCTATGCTCAATCTGGGATTCTTCATGAGTGATATAATGCCTTTCATGTTTCATACCCTTGGCAAGGTATGAACGACCTCCCGACTTCGTTTTACGAGTCGGGCTCCATGTGTCATATGGGGTATATCGGTTGTAAACTCCCATGGTTCCTCATGGTTTTAAGAGTATGCATAATTATGTTTTTTTCCTCAAATTTATGTTTTATGAAATGTTTTCTCACAGGACTATAGCTATGAAGGTTTGCCTTAAAATATTTTGGAAGTATTGAGCCTTACGATATACTTACTTTACTCTTATGATCATGATATCCCCACTCCTATATATTTCATGTTTTCAACATTGTTTTGCATACCTTACTCGGTAACTTTTAAGCACTGATCCACATATTTTCGGGATCCGTTTTGCGGAGTTCACCATCGTTCCTAGCTTGCGCTCAGTTCTGCTCTCTGCTTCCAGTGGTGAGTCATGATTCGAGGGCTTCATGTTCGGACCTTATTTACCTTTTTTAGAATTGTTGAGGTTAGTTTTGGTCTTGTCCATTCAACCCGTCTATTATGATTAGGAAGGACCTATGGGTAGTGATTGATCATTTATGTTTGTAATGTTGTACCTTATATCTCATGTTAAGATTTTTCGTTAGTTCATGACTATTATGTTAAGCTTTCGCTTTTATGCGTATGAATTAGAAGATATACTCACGCCATGGGTTTACTTAGATTCTTCGGGCTCCTTGTCCCATGTCTACGATCCGGGTGTACTCTCGGGTGTGTGACAAACATGGTATCAAGAGCATAAGTTCAAAGGTGTCTTAGGGAGTCTGAAGTCGCGTTAGGTAGAGTCATTTTAATGGGTGTGAAGCGCGCCACACTTATGACGAAGAGGCTGCAACGTTTTAGGAAATTTCCCTTCTTTCATGATTTATGTATACGGTGAAAACCTGTCCATCCTTCTAATTTGTGCTATTCGCGATTGATGAAAAATCATAGCTCCCAGGAGGATGAACGGAAGGAGGAACAAAAATGATGAAGGCCATGAGCGTGGCCATGATAATGGGCGTTAGCAAGCCCCACCATTGAGCTGAGGCATGAGCTAGCGCCCGGCCAGGAGTTAGGCTGACTCATTCAAATTTTAGCGCAGACGCAGGCACACTCAAGATGGCCAACCTTGGTTATTACACCGTATTCCTGCATTGTGTAGCAGCCGGACCAGTAAACTTTAAGTTAATCATTCGAAGTTACAGAGGGAAAAGGGTGACAGGATCCTTTTTTTGGTTATCAGAAAGATCTTGAGGTGAGCGAGATTGATAACAGTAGAGCATGATTTAACTCTGCACTCAGCTTAAGGAGATAACAAACCCATTCAAATGACAAAAAGATGAAGCAGCAGACCTACTCATTTGGACATTCCACATGGCTTTCTCGGCAGAGTTCTTCCTGAAGGTGAAGTGGCGGCCAAACTTGTTGTGGCTCTTAGCAGAAATATCACGGTATTGAGCCTTCTTGAAGATTTCACTGCCTGTGTATTGTTTTAAAGGCAGTGACAGAGGCACTGGTGAAGCGAGATGTGTGAGAGTAGCAGTATGGACAAAGTTGTGCGAGTAATAATGTCTGGTCTGAATTTGCAGACAAGTCTTGTACTAAGCGATGAAGGCATTCTCATGTGGGACAGAGACGGGCCAAGGGGCCCAGAGGCGATAGCTACAGGTCATCCCAGTCCAAGGCTGAGGAGGTGGGCTCTGGCGGTCCCGGCCACGGGTCTGTGCGGCCACCATCTTCATCGAGTACACCATCCGGGCTACGAGGCAAGCGGGAAGCGAGGGCCTCGGTTCAAGGGGTCAAAATAGCATGCGCACAGAGCGTTTACTCATATTGTGCTGAATTATGGCAATAACCACATGGGGCAGTGTTTGGTTGGCTCAAATGCTTGTTTCAGGTGTGGCAAACCGGACACAAGCTCGAATTTCCCCGCAGCTAGGTAAGACAATGGAGGAGCTGCACCCTAGTAGTTCGAGCGATGGCGTCTGAAGCAGGGTACTTCGACGGGTCCAGCTGGCGTAGCGCCAGAATCGGTTTTATGCGCGGCTCTTGACAGGTGGAGTCTTCGCCTGATGTGGTCACGGATATGTTGCGAGTCTTTCATATTAATGTTTATGCTCTCCTAGATCCAAGAGCTGCTTGTCTTTGTGACACCTTACATTGCTAACATTGGGGCCAATCCCACAAACTTTGTCAGAACTGTTTTCTGTGTCTACTCCAGTTGGCGATACAGTCTGTAGTGGTCAGGTATATAAACTGCACATTGGTATTGCATAGGTTACCTCCATGGGAGCTTATTAGAGTGGATATTGATTTTTACATTATTTTGGGCATGGATTGGTTGTTTGCATTATATGCTTCTGTTGCTGTCAGAACTCGAGTAATTTGGAGTTTCAATTTTGGGTGAACCAGTTTTAGAATGGAGGGTAGTTCAGCGGTACCTGTGGTTGCTTTATCTCCCATCTCAAGGCCGAATGATTGCTAGAGGTATTATTTACCATTTGGATAGGGTTAGGGATGCAACGTTTGAGACACCGACCATCTAGTCAATCCCTATGGTATGTGAATATCCTGAGGTATTTCCTGATGAACTACCAGGTGCTCCTCCTGAGAGGATATTGATTTGAGATTGATGTTTACCCGACACATAGCCCATATCAATTCCTCCATACCGAATGGCCCCGGCTGACTAAGAGGTGAGCAGTTGAAGGTTTTACGGATAAGGGTTTCATTAGATAGTAAAATACATGAGGTGCCTAGTGTTGTTCGTTCAGAAGAAAGATGGTTCTCCTCCAGATACTTCTTATCGGCTGGTAGTTGAACAGGTCACCGTAAAAATGTACCCTTTACCAAGGATTGGTGGCCTATTCGACCGGCTTCAAGGTGCCAAATGTTTCTCCAAGATAGAACTTAGGTTCGGGTATCACCAGCTCTCGGGTTTGGGAAAGCGACATCCCAAAGTTCTTTCAGGACCTGGTATGGCTATTATGAATTCATGTTTATGTCTTTTGGACTAACTAATGCTACGGCTTTTATGAACACGATGAACAGGAGTATTCAAAGGCATATCTGGATATGTTGTGATCATGTTCATTGATGACATGTGTGCTAGGAGCGAGGAGAAGGAGCATGCCGTACATCTTAGGGTGGCACTCCAAACCCTCAGGATAACCAGCTATACGCCAAGTTCATCAAATATTTGGATGAATTCCATTGCATTCTTAGGACATGTATTCTGTCAAGCGAGTATAGGTGGACTCGAAGAAATAAGAGAGTAAAGACTGGCTGAACCGATAAACCCTTCGGAGATCAGGAGCTTTTTGGGATTCGCGGGTTACTGTGGAGGGTTGTAGAAGGTTTCTCATCCCTTGCAGCCCCATTGACCAGATTGACTCGGGAAAAGGTGAAGTTCAATGGTGAAGACTTGTGAGAAAAGCTTCCACAAGCGAAGGAGCCAGACTCACTTCAGCACCAGTGTTGACTTTACCGGAGGTTCCGATGTCTTTGTTGTATATTGTGATCTTCGAGAGTGGACTGGGATGTGTATTGATGCGGCAAAGGGAAAGTCTTAGCATATGCTTCCAAACAGGCTAGAAAATTCCTTGAGAAGAATTACCCGACCCATGATCTTGAGTTGGCCGCGTTGGTGTTTGCTTTGAATATGTGGAGACACTACTTGTATAGGGTTCATGTAGATGTATTCACTGAACACAAAAGCTTACAATACGTGTTCACGCAAGGATCTCAATATTCGACAGAGGAGGTGGTTGGAGCTACTTAAGGACATGACATGAATGTCCTTTACCACCGGGTAAGGCAAACGGTAGCGGATGCCCTTAGTAGACTCTCTTTGGAAAGTGTGTCACATGTGAGTGAACACAGAGGAGAGCTGGTGAAGAGTGCATCAACACACGGGTGGGAGTTAGATTAGTTGGTTCGGCCGATGGTGGGGTAGTCCAGAACAGGTCAGCGTCCTTGGTAACAGAGAGTGAAAGGCTAAACAAGATGAATATCCAACATTGGTAAAGTTGAAAGAAGATATTCTAAGTCAGAAAGTAGAAGTCTTCTCCATAGGGGGAGATGGTGTGCTTCGGTACGGGGGTTGCCTTATGTTCGAGCGTGGGGGATTTGAGAGTCGAATGTTGCATGAGGCTCACGGATCCAAATATTCTATCCATCAAGGTGCCACAAAAATGTATCATGCCTTGCAGGAAATCTACTGGTGGAATGGCATGAAGAGGGATATTGCAGAATTCATAGCCAAGTGCCTAAATTGCCAACAAGTGAAGCCTGAGCATCAGAGACCAGGGAGTGTATAAGATATCAGCATTCCTACGTGGAGTGGGAAGAAATCCAATATAGACTTTTTAATCCGGTTTACCCCGCACTCGTAGACAGTATGACTCCATTTGGGTTGTAGTCAGCAAGGTTGACCAAGAACATATTTCTTACACCGGTCAAAACTAACGATACAATAGAAGATTATGCTAAGTTATACATCTGAGAGCTAGAGATTGCATGATTTCCACTTGTCCATTATATCATATAGAGGCACCTAGTTCCACCTCAGTTTTGGAGATCTTTTTTAAAAAGGGACTTAGCACCCGGAGTCAAGCTCGGCACAACATTTCATCCGCAAAAATAGATGAGTCGGGTGGAGTGGACTATCCATACTCTTGAGGACATGCTGAGAGCTAGTGTTATTGACTTCCAAGAATTGCCCAGGATGAGCATTTACCTCTTATTGAGTTTTCCTACAACAACAACTATCACTCTAGCATCCAAATGGCATCGTTCAGGCTCTAAGGCGAAGTGTAGATCTTCCATTCATTAGTTGAAGTCGGTAAGGCTTCGTTAAAATAGATCAGATTCAGTCTTGTACAGTATAAAAGTTCAATGTAAAAAGTGTAATAAACTCAAGTCATCAAGTCTTATATAGATGTAAGAAGAAGAAAACAAGCTTGAAGTTGGTGATATTAAGTGTTCTGAAGTATCTCCATGAAGAGTATCAGAACCCGAAAAGAAAACTGCCTGCTTGGCCATACCAGTGTGAGATAAGTAAGTAAAATGCCTGGGTTAAAGTTTACCTTAAGGTGCTTGATTCATCCCATATTTCACTTATCGCTCTTGAAAAAGTGCTTGGGAGATCAACTCTAGTGGTTCCGGTGGAAATATTGGTGAAGGTTAGCCTTAGTTATGAGGCAATTCCCGTTGCAATTTTGGATTGTCGGGTTCGAAGACTGAGAACAAGGAAGTAACTTTAGTAAAGGTTTTGTAAATCGGCTTCTTGGGGAGCTACGTAGAAGTCGAGCGGATACTTGATAACTATGCCCCATTTGTTCCCTAAGCATAGTTTGAGTTTGAGGTATCAATTTTTCCCTAAACATCTATTCAATTTTCATGTTTCGTTCATGTGTGCAAGTTTGTTTTATGATATGATATATGTATTTGATGTATTCGGTACAACTATGTAATTCTTTTCTAGGTAGTCATTACGCTAGTTTTTAGCATAAATGATCGGTATTTTCATATGGTGATTGTTTTGATTCTAAGTTTCCTTCATGTTTCTAACATTGGGGACGAATGTTCCCAATTAGAATATTGTTACACCCGGGAACCAAGGATCGGGCAGAGTCAAGCAGAAAAAAATCTCGAATTTTGTGGCGGTGTAGATCGAGTCATTAGGCGACTCGTAGGAGACCTGATCATTAGGCAGCTCATGGGAAAGGTTGGGCATTCTAGGAGTTGAGATCCCCACGGACAGAATTACTCTAGTCGGCCACCACGTGTCGTCAATTTGAGGTGAGTTAAGGAGTTACCTAGGTAGTTTGACCGGTGTACCTAACGGATGGGGACCCACGGTTGTGACTAGTCCTAACAACTCATGAGGTAGGTAAATCTTGTGGAAATTTAATTAAGAATGAGGTAGTGTACTTGACGAAAGGTGACCATGACTCATGGTCTCTTGTGACAAATCGTTGAGTCACCCATTGCCAGCCTTGACACAGTATCCCGGTGTATTTGACGGACTGACCGTCATTTTCCACAGTAGCAGTCGTCGAGTCACCCATTGGAGTGTCCCAACAATTATTTCCTGCGAATTAGTAAGGGCCTTCTCGTAATTTCCTACGCTCCTAAGACCTAAACAGCATCTTTTTGAGGTTGGGACGAGGGTCTTTTAAAAATCATCCATGATAAACCTCATATGATACTTGTAAGACTAGAGAGGAAGAGGAAATGGATTCCAGAAGTATTCTCCTTCAAGTTCTTCAACTTTACATCTAGGGCTTTTCAAAGGGGTTAAGAATCAAGAAGTTCCAGGTATGTGGGGTTTTGAATGGGTAGTTTAGTCCCTAGCCATGCCCAATTTCTCCCTAATTCTATGTTTAAGTTACCAACTCTTGATGGGGCATACCCCAAATTCATGTTTCCTCAAAAATTGGTATGAGCATGTTGTAGTATGTCTAAAATTATAGGTTTGAATTATTGGGCAGTTTTCACTTATTTTATTCAATATTTGATGATTAAATCCCTAAAAGCACGTGTGCCCAAATCATGGGGGTTTTAGTAAAATTCATGGTTATGGTGGTTCCTCAAGCATGAAAGGAACTTATAAATTTTAAGCATGTTTTCAATTATTAGGTTATTATGATCATGCTTCTATAAATTAAAGCATTTCGAGTATGATGGAAATTATGGGCAATGTCCACATGTCGCTATGATTTATGAACTGTGTTTTTGGCCTATCCACGGGCCCAATTCCGCGCTAGTATTAAAAATTTTCAAGCAGGTTATGAATATCACTATTTAACTAGCCATGCATGTCATGTATGAATATTATGAGCCGTTGCATGTTTTGGGAGTAGTACTTAACACCAAGTAGGTTGGGGCCTAGGTTGCGCCCCGAATCACAAACGTGTGCCATAGGTTATGTTAGGACAGCCTCAGTGTCTGTCCCCTATGCTCTACAGGGTCTTCATGGTGATATAATGCCTTTCATGTTTCATACCCTTGGCAAGAGTATAGAGCGACACGAAACTAGGTTTACGAGTGAACTCCATGATGCTCATATAGGGTATATGGTTGTAAAAACTCCCATGGTTCCTCATGGTTTTAAGGTATGCATAATTATGTTCTTTTCGCTCAAGTTATGTTTTATGAAATGTCTTCTCATAGGATTATGACTATGACAAGTTTATGAATATTTTGGATGTATTGAGCCTTACGATATACCGTTTCCACTCTTATGATCATGATGTACCTCCTATAGAATTTCATGTTTTCAACATTTTTTTGCATACCTTACATACTCGAGAACCTTTCAAGTGCGAGTCCACATATTTTCGGGATCCGGTTCGCGAGTTCACCATCCTTCTAGCTTGCGCTCGGTTGTACTCTCAGCTTCCGGTGGTGAGTCCTCATGATTCCGAGACTTAATGTTCGGACCTTATTTACCTTTTATTTTTAGAAATGTTGGGGTTATTTGTGGTCTTGTCCCTTCAACTTAGCTATTATGATTACGAGGCTTTCAAACCTATGGGTAGTATGAGTCATTTATGTTTGTAATGTTGTACCTTATATCTCATGTTACGATTTTCAGTTAGTTCATGACTATTAAGTTAAGATTTCCTCTTTATGCGCATGAATTAGAGATATACTCACGCCATGGGTTGACTTGGAGTCTTCGGGGTTCCTTGTCCCGTGTCTATGATCGTGTGTACTCTCGGATCGTAGCGGAGTTCATGAAGCGATGAGTGAGTTCGAATGGAGACCGGTTAAAAATCGCTCATAGTGGTCAGAAATCGTATGTTTATGTGAGGAAGAGATTTAGAGTTTAATGTGGCCGGTGGGTATTTGTAAAGGTATCTCCCATGAAGGGAGACATGCGATTCCCGAGGAAAGAAAGGCTTCGATTACTATGTTGGCCTATCGGAGTTGTGAAGAGTTGGTAGGTGGCGTATGAATTGGACTTGCCCTCGGAGCTCTCTTTTGTTCATCCTGTCTTTCATTTGTCAATTTTGAAGAAGTGCTTGGGTGATCCAGCCTATGTAGTTTTGGTAGACGGCATTGGAGTGAAGGACAACCTCAGTTACGAAGAAATTCCCGTTGAAATCTTGGATCGGCAGGTCGAAGGCTGAGGAACAATGAACTAGCTTCAGTATAGGTGTTATGGAGAAATCAATGATGACTATGTGGGAAGCGGGCGATACTGTGACTAAATACCATTATTCCCTACCGTCTCCGTTTCAGTTAGGAGTTTTGCCCTAAAACCTTTAATCTGCTTTTCCCGTTCAATTCATGTGTACAAGTTTGTTTTATGATATGGTAAATGTATGTAATGTATGGTCGGATTAAGTATGTAGTTCCTTTTCGAGTAGTTATTCCGTCGGTTTTTTGAGTTAAATGACTGGTAATTGTATAATTGTATATGGTGATATCTTGTTTCTAAGTTTTATGCATGTTTCTAACATTTGAGGAAGAATTTTCCAAGGGGAGATATTTAGGAACCCAGGATCGAACCGGAAGTGAAAACGAGGAAAAATTAAAAATTCTTAGGTCACAGAACGACTCATGAGGTGAGTCGTGAGGGTGACCTCAAGTCATGGTGAATCGTGGTGAATGGTGTGGCGGGGCCTGAATAGGGAGGCCAGGCTACCGAGAGTTATGGTCGAACCTCGTGAGCGGTGAGGTCCTATGGTCAGCCAGGAGGATTGGCAAAATTGGGACAGACACTTTAGGCCACGAAAGGTGACCATGAGTCTTGGTCCTGACCTCACGGCCCGTGAAGTAGCCCGTGAGGTTCCTTTGGAGGTTTTGGCAGTGGACTCAACGGATCAGGGAATGAGTGGGTACTTTTTGTGGGAGCGATCGCGATTAGGTCCCTCGTGAGGGCGGCGACCAGAAATTCCTACGTTTTAATAAGGGTGTTTTGAAATTTCCTAAATCCTAAGGCCTAAAATACGTCGTTTGGATATTTTCTGAGTGTGATAAGAGGTTAAGTCCTATATTGCATGCCCATTCTCATGTAAAAGTTTAGAGAGGTTTGGGATATTCAGGCCTTCTTCCCAAATTTTCATCAATTTTTTTGTGGGTGCTCAAAGAACTTTAAATCCATCTATTCCCAGGTATGTAGGGTTTTAGAATGGGTTAAATCTCTTCCTCACCCATGCCCAAATTTCGATTTAAATCATGAATCCTCCTGTCCAAGTCTATGAAGTTTACCCAAATGCATGAAAATGTGATTTCTCTTTATGGGTATGACTTAATTGAGTTTTAGTTATTGAATTATGCATGGTGGTTAGATTGTAAATTAACTTCTTAAAAATCATGTTTCAATCTTTTTAAATCTAAAAATGTCCATTGATGAAAGTCTATGAAAGTTATGATTTATGATGCATATTCATTATTTTGAGTTTATTTATGGTGGAAAAGCATGAAATCAAGTTATACATGTTTATGAGCATGTTTAGAAAGAATTGAATATGATTAAGTATTGGACGATTCCTACATGTTATATAATGATTTATGATATGAAGTGAATTACGCGATTTATCGATTTATGATGTTGGCCGATGAAAGGGCCTTGATTCATGGCTAAGAATGTTTTAAAAGAGATCAATGATGATAAATGTTATATCTTGGCCAATGAACTTTTCCTAGGTATGTAGGGTTTTAGAATGGGTTAAAATCTCTTCCTCACCCATGCCCAAATTTCGATTTAAATCATGAATCCTCCTATTCAAGTTCTGCCAGGGTTTTACCCAAATGCATGAAAATGTGATTTCTCTTTATGGGTATGACTTAATTGAGTTTTAGTTATTGAATTATGCATGGTGGTTAGATTGTAAATTAACTTCTTAAAAATCATGTTTCAATCTTTTTAGAGCTAAAAATGTCCATTGATGAAAGTCTATGAAAGTTATGATTTATGATGCATATTCATTATTTTGAGTTTATTTATGGTGGAAAAAGCATGAAATCAGGGTTATACATGTTTATGAGCATGTTTAGAAAGAATTGGATATGATTAAGTATTGAATGATTCCTACATGTTATATAATGATTTATGATATATGAAGTGAATTACATGATTGCTCCGATTTATGATGGCCGATGAAAGGGCCTTGATTCATAGCTTCGAAAGTTTTAAAAAGAGATCAATGATGATAAATGTTATATCTTGTAATGAACTTTTCAGTATGTGGGTTTTAGAATGAGTTGAGTATTTATCTTTTGTATACCAAATTTTGAAATGTAAATCATGAATCATCATATTCAAGTTCTATGGGGTTTTACCCAAATGCATGAAAATGTGATTTCTCTTTATGGGTATGACTTAATTGAGTTTTAGTTATTGAATTATGCATGGTGGTTAGATTGTAAATTAACTTCTTAAAAATCATGTTTCAATCTTTTTAAATCTAAAAATGTCCATTGATGAAAGTCTATGAAAGTTATGATTTATGATGCATATTCATTATTTTGAGTTTATTTATGGTGGAAAAGCATGAAATCAAGTTATACATGTTTATGAGCACGTTTAGAGAAAGAATTACAGATATGATTAAGTATTGGACGATTCCTACATATTATATAATGATTTATGATATATGAAGTGAATTACATGATTTGTGGAGATTTATGATGTTGGACGATGAAAAGGGCCTTGATTCATGGCTAAGAAAGTTTTAAAAGAGATCAATGATGATAAATGTTATATCTTAGCCAATGAACTTTTAATGCATGATGTTAATGATTTATAACATGAGTATATGCATATTTTTAGGAGTCATGTCTAGCAGAGCAGCCCGGTGTTCAAATCACTACGCCAATGTCCCGCGCATAACCGTGCCACCATGGATTACAAATGATATAGTGTATTAATAATGATCCCCTCCAATGTGATATCACGCCTTATGCATGACCATCGCACGGCAAGCGGTCGGCTCTGCAATTGAGCGAGATAGTGGGGCATCATGAAAGGCTCTACAATGAGATCATGGTGATTATAACAAGTCTTCCCATTGTTCCACATGTTTTATGCATTGTTATGTTATATTGGCTCAAGTTATATTATGATAAAACTATTTAAAAAACTATGATAATGAATGATTGTAGATGATTTGAAAGTCTTTGGCCTTATGTTTTGTCACGAAGATTTTGATGTAAGCATGATGTCCTTCTCCTATGTCTATTTATGAGTTTACTTTACTTTTAAAATGTTTGTTTTACTTACCTTGCATACTCAGTACATTCCAGGTACTGACGTTTATGTTTCTATGTTGTATCATTTCATGGTCGAATCTCGAGCTCATCCTCATCCTTAGTCCATCCCGACTCTGATATCGGCTTGTACGCGGGTCCTCAAATTCCGAGGGCCATTTGATAAACATTCTTGTTGATTATATTTCGATGAATTCCGGATTAGTTGGGGATCTTGTAGTAGAGGATTTCAGAGAAGTATGTAGTGCTCAACTGTATATGTTCCAGTATTTCAAGATGTTGCGCTGCAGTGCATTTCCGCTATATCTTTCTAGTATACGTTTCTATTATTTGAATAGGATTAGTTATGCATATGCCATGAGTCGACTTGGTGTCTCTTAGGGTCCTGTCCCATGTCTACGTCGGGTGTATGTTCGGGTCTGGCTTGATCTTCGGGTTTCTTATAAGTAGCGGTCACGTAATGACCCGTGGTTTATTACCATGAGTCATTGTTTGAAGTTGTGGTTGGGTGGTCCCTCAGCCCTAAGAAGTAGCAGATTCGTGGGATGACCTATTCTGAGCAACAGGTTGTGAGTAGAGAAATTGTAGAACAGTATTAGGCCTCCGATTGAGGTAAAAAAGGCTCAACGACTCGTTGGAAGGTGGAACGAGTCATGGTGTGGCTCGTGGGAAGGATTGAGTGCGAGTCATCAAAAGGGAAACAATGGGCGAGCATAATGGATCGTCGTACGAAGCAGACTTCAAATGCTGTGCAGTCATGGGAATGAATCTGAGAATGTGAAGTCGGGAAGTGGACACGACCGAATAATACCACAAGTCTTTGGCAGTACAACCTATTAGGATGGTCGTTATTCTTGCCGGTGCATAAATTTTAGGAAATTCATTTAGGGCATTTTTGTGTTCCTAAGTCCAAGAGTCCTAAATTACGTCGTTTAAGGCTCTAAATGCAGTGTTTGTGAGGGTAAATATTATCCTAGGTTTATTCATATCCATTCATATTGAAGGGTTTAGGAGGTGATCAACTAAGAGCACTTCCAAGTTTTCCTTCAATTTTCCATTAGGCTTCAAGGAGTGGTAAAAGTTTTCCCGGAGTATGTAGTGTTATGAGTGGATGAATCCTTTCAATTCCCTATATAAATTTTATGAGTTTTACCCAATACATGATTTTAATTCTCTCTATGGGCATGGGAAGGTGAGTTACTATTATTGAATTACGAATTATAGGAAGGATTTTACATTGTTTTCGGCCAAATAATGTTTCAAACTTTTTAAAATTAAATTAAGTTAAATTAAATTTTCTAATGAAAGTAGGAAAGTTACGTTTTATGATGAATGTTCATGTATGATGAATTATTTATATTAATCATGTTTGAGATTTACTCATTTATAATCATGTTTTCATGTAAATTGAGTATTTTCAAGCATGTTAAAGTATTGGGCAATGCCCCGCATGTTGAAAATTATTTCACGATTTATGATATGGATTTCATGATTGATCGATTTATGATGTTCTCCGACTAAAGGGCCCTTGATTCATAGCTAATCATGTAAATAGGGACCAATGATGTTAATGTTTATTTGGCCATGAATCTCAATGAATGAAGTTATTGATTTATTCACTAGCGTAATATGCATGTTTTGGGAGCAATGTCTAGCATCGAAGTAGCCCAGCATTCAAGGACTATGCCGGTGGCTTAGATTACTGCAAACATAGGTTTATATTGATACATTACGATGTTAGCAAGCCCTACTTTCGTGATATCACATAAATGCACGCGTCCCTTGCTCGTAACCCGGGGGACGAATCTGCCCGCAAGTTAGATAGGTGGGGGCATCATGTAAGCTCTACCATGATGGTGTCGGTTATGAAGATTCCTCCCATTTTTCCGCATGCTTTATGCACTATTATGTTTATGTTATTTTGGCTCAAGTGATGATTTATGAAGTTTCTCTTATGACTATGGTAATGATTGAATTACGAATGTTTAAAACCATAGGCCTTTTGTTGTCATATGATATTTATGTTATGAGCATGTTGTCCCTACATTGATCTCTTATGAGCTTTTATGTATTTTTAAATTTCCTTTTTACTTACCTTGCAGTCTCGGTACATTCCATATGCGACGGCATACTCTATGTTGTATTATTTCCTGAGCCCAATCTTCAGACCCAACACCATTATTAGGCGTCGGAAGATTTGTTTCCCGGCTCTTTGGTGAGTCGTCAGTCTCCGAGGACCAATACGTGTCAGTTATCTTTTCATGTTCAGTTTTGGAGCTTGTCAGGTTAGTTGGGGGTGTTGTCCCATCAACCCGTCAGATATATTAGAGAGCTTTCAGAGGTTTGTATGTGGTGTTGAGGTTGTTATGGATGGCAAATGCGTTCCATTTTCCATGTTATACTTTGTTTATGTTTCCTCTATGTCGTTATGCTAAGTATTCCACTTTATTGATATTGAGTTAGATGTATGTTCATGCCATAGGTCGACTTGGAGTCTCGTAGGGCTCCTTGTCCTATGTTACGATCTGGGTCTACATTCGGGTCGTGAAAAACTTGGTATCAGAAATAGGTTCCGAAGTGTCTAAATTGTACGAATGACGCGTTAAGTAGGAATCTTTTTCATAGGTGTGAAGCACGCCACACTTATTACGAATAGGCTACGAGATGTTTTGGAAATGTTACCTTCTTTCATGATTTATGTCGTGGTGAAACTCTCCTATCCTTCAAACTGTTTTGTGTGGTGCAGAATCATGGCTCTCCGTAGGGTAAATGGTAGGAGGATGGTAATGAACGGCCCACGAGATGGCAATAGGGATGGGCTCAGCCAAGCCCCACCAGTCAAGGAGCACCATGCACCGGAGCGAGTTTCCCATGCTGAGTTTCAGCCCGAGATGATCACATGAGAGACCTTGACCGCTGGGGTGTCGGTAAGCATTAAGCGCATGTTTATTGAAATGGCAATGCGGTGGCGGCTCGAGTCAGAAACTTCTTTAGAATGAACCCGCTAGGATTTCTTAGGTCAAAAGTTTGCGAAGACCCGCATAAGTTCATTGACGAGATTGTGAAGATCACCCAAGTCATGGGGGTGAATGGGGTTGATTGTGTAGAGTTTGCCTCATATCGGTTGAAAGGGATCCTTGCACATATCTTGTTTCGACAATGGAGAGATAGTAGAGCTTCCGGAGAAGGCCCTGTCACTTGGGAGGAGTTTCAAGTTGCGTTCCTAGATCAGTTCTTCCCTTGTGAGATGAGGGAGTTGAAGGTAGATGAGTTTGTGAATCTTAAGCAGGGGAGGATGATGGTACATGAGTATGCCCTCAAGTTCACTCACTTATCAAAGTACGCCCCAGAGTTAGTGGTTTATCAGAGGGCATAGGTGAGTAGGTTTGTTCATGGCGTGGCAGGCTATTTGGACAAATATTGCAGGACAGTTATGCTCCACCGGAGATATGAATTTCCCTCGAATAGTCTTGTACGTCCAACGAGATGGAGCGGCACATATGAGAGAGAGGCCACAGGGCCCGTATAGATAGCCATGGGTTTACTCGGCGAGAGATCCGGCGGTGGTCACCGACCTCGGTTTACCGGCGGAACTCACTAGCTCCGGCACCTTCAAAACTAGTGTTCCATCCAGAACCAAGGTTGATCGAGAGGACGGGGCCTCGGGTTTGAGGACCGAGAGGGCACGTAGGTAGACGCACCTTTCCAGCCTGCAGAAAAATGCGGCAAAATGTCGGGGAGTGCTTGCTCCGCTTGGATATTTGTTATGGGTGCGGTAAAGATCGGCCACATGTGCGGCATGTCCATTTTGCTGGAAACGAGGGATGATGAAACACAAACTACCGAGTAAGTAGCAGCTCCATCACATTCGGCTCCGCGAGGGCATCCACTAGTAGGGTGGCGGATAGCGCCAAAACAGGTTATATGCCCTCGCCTCGCGTCGGGGGAGAAAGGAGACTTCACCGGATGGCAGTTAATGGTATGTTACAAGTGTTTCATCTTGACGCTTATGCTTTGTTAGATCCATGGGCTACCTTATCTTTTTGGGACACCTTATATTGCTAGTAGCTTTAAGTCGGTCACAGAAATTCTGTTAGATCCATTGTCAATCTCTGCTCTCATTGGTGATTTAGTTGTAGCTAGGCAGGTGTTTAGAAGTTTCCCGATCATGGTATTGCAAAAATTTCCCTTGAGACCCAGAGTAAGCCATGACGGCTTTGATATTCTTCGTATGGATTGGTTGTATGCGTGTTATGCCTCTTTTAATTGTAAAACCCATGTTGTGGGTTTTGCTTTCTGGGTGAGTTAGTCTTAGAGTGGAAGGTAGTTCGGCCATGGATGTAGGTCATTTATTTCTATGTTAAGGCGAGGAAGATGATTAAGGTTTGTGTGTATCATCTAGTTAGGGTGAAGGATGTTGAGTCCGAGACCCCGACTATCCAATTAGTTCCGATAGTCTATGAGTACCCCGAAGTATGCCTAATAATTTACGGGTGTTCCTCCCTAGAGGGAAATTGATTTTAGTGATCTTCCTCCCGACACACAACCTATATCTATTCCTCTATAGAATGAAGATGAGCTAAAAGAGTTGAAGGAGCAGCTGAAGGATCTCTTGGATAAGGGTTTCATCAGACCAAGAAAGGCCAATAGGAGTGCACTAATTCTATTTGTTCGAAAAATGGATGGTTTCCTTCGTATGTGCATTGACTATCGACAATTAAACAGTTACCATCAGAACATGTATCTCTACCAGGAGCTTCAGGATGCTAAGTGTTTTGAAGATAGATCTCAGATCCGGGTACCATCGCTTGGTCGGGGCGCGACATCGAAAACTGACCTTCAGGATGTGTATGGTATTAATAGGTTTTGTAGTTATGTATTTTGACTAATGAATACTCTTGTATCTTTTATGGACTTGATGAACAGAGTGTTCAAGACATACTTGGACATGTTCGTGATTGTGTTTATTGATGACATCTTGATATACTCTCGTGCGAGCATACGCTCATTTGAGGGTAGTGCTACAACTCTCGAGATCGCTAGCTATGCGAAATTGACCAAGTGTGAGTTTTAGTTTAACTCATTTTGGGCCATGTGGTATCAAGTGAGGGCATAAGGGTGGATTCTAGGAAAATAGAAGCGGTGAAGAACTGGCCTAGACAGATGATCCTTGAGATATCGAACATTTTGGACTTAGGCGCTCTTCATCGGAACTGTTGAGAGGAAGTTTCTCATCTATTGAAGCACCCTTGACCAAATTGGCCAAAAAAGGTGAATTTCCAGCTGGTTTGAGGCTTTGTGAGAAGAGCTTTCAGGAGTTGAAGCGGCACACCGGCCGTGGTGTGCGGCCCTACCCAGCTGATGGAGTTAAATTGGTGTATTGTGATGCTTCAAGGTCGGACTTGGGTGTGTATTGATGTAGAAGGATTATAGCATATTCCTCAAACAATGAAAGTTCATGAGAACAATTACCCGACCCATGAACTTGAATTAGGTTTGCGGTGGTATTAAGCCGCCCGAATATGGTGACATTATTTATTCGGGGTCCATGTGAATGTGTTTACGGACCATAGAGATTACAATATGTGTTTAACAAGAAGGATCTAAATCTCCGGCAAAAAGAGGTGGTTGGAGCTACTCAAGGACTATGATATGAGTGTGCTTTACCATCTAGGCAAGACAAATGTAGTAGCGAGACGCATAGTAGACTCTCTATGGAAAGTGTCCCATGCGGATGAGAGGAAGAAGGTTTGGTGAAATATGTGCATCCAACCTGCAAGGCTGGGATTTCGGTGGTGTACTCGATCGATGGCAGTGTTATAGTTCCGAAATGATCAGAAATCATCATTGGTGATAGATATAAATGCGGAGAAGACGAATACCCTATTTTGGTAAAATTAAGGAAGCTGTTCAAAGTCAAAGGTAGAGGTCTTCTCTAAAGGGTGAGATAGTGTCTTCGATACCAAGTGTCTTATATGTTTCAGATGTGGATGATTCGAGAAGCCGAATGTTGCAAGAGGCTCATGGATCTAGGTATTTTATCATCGATTGCCACACCAAAGATGTCACCGTGATTTATGGGAAGTCTATTGGCGGAATTACATGTCGCGAAAATTTGTGGCTAAGTGACCAAACTATCAGCAAGTGAAGGTCGAGCATCAGAGACAGGAGGTGTGCTTAAGGACAATAGTATTCCTACTTGGATGTGGCAAGAAATCAATATGGACTTCATCACGGGGTTGCCTCCTTTCCGCGGCAATATGAGTCCATTTGGGTTATGATGAACAGGTTGACCAAAGCCGCTCATTTTCTACAAGTCAAAATAACGGATTAAGCGGAGAATTATGCAAAAACTATATATTCGGGAGCTAGTTCGATTGCATGGAGTGCGCCAATATCCATCATATCAGACAGAGGTACCCATTTTACCTCTTAGTTTTGGAGGTCGCTTGAAAAAGGACTTGGTACTCAGGTTAAGCTCAACATAGCATTTCACCCACAAATGGATGGTCAAGTGGAGCGTACAATTCAGACTCTTGAATGTTGAGAAACATTTTGATTGACTTCAAAAGGTAGCTGGGATGTTCGTACCACTTACCGAGTTTGAATACAATAACAACTACCATTCCAGTATTCAGATGGCCCCGTTTGAGGCTCTCTGTGGGCAGAGATGTAGATCGCCTATTGGTTGGTCTGATGTTGGTGAACCAGCAGTAGTGGACCATATTTTGTCCATGAGGCTATGGAGAAGGTTCAGCTCTTACGGGGACGAGGTTGAAAACGCTCAGTCGCCAAGAAAGTCTATGCCAATGTGAGAAGGAAGGTGGATTTCAAAGTAGATAATTTGGTATTTCTGAAGGTTTCTCCATGAAGGAGTGATGAGGTTGGAAAGAAAGTAAAACTTAGCCCTCGTTATGTTGGCCCCTATCGGATAGTGAGATGGGTTAACAAGGTGGCATATTGGAGTTGCCCTCAGAATTGGCTTCCGTGCATCTTGTTTTCCATGTATCGCTCTTAAAGTGTTTGGGTGATCCATCTCTAGTTGTCCCGGTGGACATTGTCAGGGTGAACGTCTATGAGGAGGTTCCGGTGGAAATATTGAATTGTCAAGTTCGAAGGTTAAACAGAGTAGCTTCAATCAAGGTTTTATGGAGGAATCAACGGAGTTGAAGGAGCTACATGGGAAGACAAGCAGACATGATGGCTAGATATCACACTTATTCTCTACCGGCTCAGTTCTAGATTGAGGTATCATTTTGGCCCTAAAACTCTATTTAGTTTTTTATATTCCCTTCATGTGCCCAGTTTCTTTCATGTATGTGGATGTGTATATGATTCATGAACTCAGTTCCGCCATGTAGTTTGAATCGAGATAGTCATTCCGTCAGTTTCGACTTAAATGATCACTATTTGAGTGTAATGATTGCATTTCTCTATTTTCTATATGTTCCACATTAGAGATGAATGTTCCCAAGAGAGATATTGTAATACATCGAAAGTGCCTAAGACTAGACCCAGGATTTAAAAAATGAAAGTTGGCAGAATCTAGAGAAATTTTCCATAGAACAGATTCACATAATGGATCTTTGGTCCAACCAACAACCCGTGGGAAGCATCCATGGTGAGGTCGCAGCCGGGTTGCTATTGGAAGTAGCGGGTCGCGTAGCGACCTGGTTTGTTATTACCACGAGTCGTTATTTGAAGTTGTGATGGGATTGGTCCTCAGCCTAAGAAAGTAACGGGTCATGGGATGACCCATTGTGAGAGCAACAATCGTGGTGAGAAGGTACAGGAAGGTTTAAAATCTCAGTCGAGGTAATAGAAGGGAAACCACGACCCAATTTGGAAGTGGGAACGAGTCATGGATGCGTGGGAAGGCTTGATGCGAGGTTGTCAGGGGACACCAGCGACGACATAACGAGATCATTGTAAACAGCGACTCATCTGTCGGAGTCGTGGGATTGGAATCTGAAAGTGAAGTCAGGTACTGGACACTGACGAACCGATACCACGATCGTTGTATCAAGAACGACCCGTTAGGGCGGTTATTTATTCTTTTGCTAGTGCGGAAATTTTAGAAATTCATTAAGGAATTGTAATCATTCCTAAGTCCTAGGGTCCTAAACTACATTGTTTAAGTCTTGAAATGCAGTGTTTATGAGGGTAAAACCTATCCTAGGCTTATTCATATCCATGCATGCATATTAAAGGGTTTAGGAGGTGATCGAGACAAGAGTCCTTCAAGTTTTTCTTCAATTTTCCATTTGACTTTCAAGGAGTGGTAAAAGTTGATTTTCCCCGAGTATATAGCTTTATGAGTGGGTGAATCCTTTCACACACATGCCAAATCTCTCTCTAAATCATATAAATTCCCTTTTTTTCTTTCCATTATCATTGTAAGTATTAAAATTTAAAACATTATAAAACATACTTGAATTTACATGGGCATGATACGATTGAGTTACTATTGAATTACAAATTATGGGCAAGTTTTGCATTATTTTCCATTAAATCATGTTTCAAGCTTTTTAAAATTAAAATTCCCATTTATGAAAGGTTCGTAAAGTTAAAGTTTATGATAAATATTCATGTATAATGAATTGTGATGAAGGCATTTTCTTACCTGTTTATAATCATGTTTTCAAAGGTAAGTAGTATTTTAAGCATGTAAAGTATTGGGCAATGCCCACATGTTCCAGAATGATTTACGATTTATGATATGAATTTCATGATTGACGATTTATGATGTTGGCGACTAGGAGCCCTTGATTCATGGATAATCATGTATTTAAATAGGGATCAACGATATTATGTTTATTTGGCCATTAATCTCATTGAATGAAGTTATTGATTTATTCATGAGCCTAATGTGCATGTTTTTGGGAGTAGTGCCTAGCGCCGAGTAGCCCGGTGTTCAAAGACTATGTCGGTGTCTCATAACTCGTGCCACCAGGTTTATATTGATACATTACAATATTAGTGGATCCCCTCTTCGTAATATCACATAATGCATGTCCCTTGCCTGGCAAGCCAGGGTGACTTTGCCACTTGAGTGAGATGAATTGGGGCATCATGTAGGCTCTACCATAATAGTGTTGGTTATGATGAGTCTTCCAATTGTTCCTTTATGTCTTATTGCATTATTATGTTTATGTTATTTTGGCTTAAGTTATAAGTTTCTCTTATGACTATGGTAATGATTGGATTACAGGTGGTTGAAAACCTTGAGCCTTATGTTATCTTATAAATATTTATGTTATGACATTTTATCCCCTCTTATTATCTCTTATTAGCTTTTATGTATTTTTAATTGTTGATTAGTTACCTTGCATGCTAAATTGTATTTCATGTACTAACCTTGCATACTCTATCTTTGTATCGTTTCATGATACGAGCTCCAATCTCCGAGACCCAACACCGCTATTAGGTTGTCTCGAGAATTTAGTATCCAGCTCTTTAGTGAGTCTTCATTCTACAAGGAGCAGTCTTATATAAGTTATCTTTTCATGTTTGAGTTTCTAGACTTGCGGGTTAGTTAAATTTATCAACCCAACATATATGTTAGAGGCTTTCAAACTATATGTAGTATTCAATTGTTATGGATGTAGTACATTCCGCTTTCCATGTGTGTTGTATTTCATGCTTTCGCTATGTCGTTATGCTAAGTTTTCCTCTTTATTGATATTATGTTAGATGTATGTTCATGCCATAGGTCGACTTGGACTCTCTCAAGGCTCCTTGTCCCATGTTACGATCTGGAGTCTACGTTGGTCGTGACAGAACCCTTCTCAATATCTCTCCGGTTTGTAATTCCAGTTGCTTATAGCTCGAGGGTATATAGAAATTGCCTTGTCACGGTTCTTGATAACCTCGATTTAGTAGAGCTAGCCATGAAAGATTTTCATGTTATCATTAGCATGGGGCTATATGTATTATGCCACGGTAAATTGTAGAACCCGTGCGGTGAAGTTTCAATTCCCGGGTGAGCAGTCATAGAGTGGAAGGAGTAGTTCAGCTATGCTTGTAGGTCGCTTCATTTCCTACCTTAAGAGATAGAAAGATGATTTCTAAGGGTTGCGAGTGTCACCTAGTTGAGTTAGAGATACTACATCAGAAAACTTTACTATCAGTCGAGTTTCGCCCAGCGCGTGAGTACCCAGTGTTTTTAGATGATTTACGGTAATTCCTCCCAGAGGAGATGAATTTATTATTGACCTTCTTCCTGATATGTAGCCTATATCTGTTCACTCCTTACATAATGGCCCCAGCTAAGATAAAGGAGTTGAAGGAGCAGTTGAAGGATCTTCTTCACAAAGGTTTCATTAGACCTAACAAATCCCCATGGGGTGCACCGGTGATTTTGTCGGGAAGAAGGATGGTTCCCTTTGGATGTGCATTGATTATCGGTAATTGAACAAGTTACCATCAAAGAACAGGTATCCTCTCCCCAGGATTAATGATTTTCGACCAGCTTCAGTGTGCTGGTGCTTTTCAGATAGACCTCAAGTCCGAATACCATCGGCTCAAGGTTAGGAGGCTGACGTCCCGAAGACAGCCTTCAAGACTTGGTATGGTCACTATAAGTTTGTAGTTATGTCTTTTGGACTAACAAATTCTCTGCAGCTTTTATAGATTTGATGAAAAGGGTGTTCAGACATATTTGAATATGTTCGTTATTGTGTTCATAGACTGATATTCTCTCGGTGCGAGAGGAGCATGTCGCTATTTGAGGGTGGTGCTACGGACTCACGGGATCTCCAATTATATGTTAAGTTCAACAAGTGCGAGTTTTGGATAGACTCAGTAGCTTTTTGGGTCATGTGTTATCAAGTGAGGGTGTACAGAGGCTCTTAAGATAGAAAGCGGTGAAGAACTGGCCTAGACCAATTTAATCATTTGGATATTAGGAGTTTCTTGGATTTCTCTGGTTACTAACGAAGGTTTATTGAAGTATTTTCGTCCATTGCATCACCATTGACTAAATTGACTCAGAAGAAAGTGATGTTTCAAGGTTGGAGGCCTCTGAGAGAAGGAAAGAGTTGACGAATCAACTCACCTCGGCTTTTAATGTTGACCTTACGAGGAGTACCGATGAGTTTTGGTATATTGTGATGCTTCATTGATCGGCCTTGGTTGTGTATTAATGCAGCACGATAATGTTATATCCACAACCAGCTAAGACAGCTGAAGGTCCATGCAAAGAATTACCCGACCCACGACCACGAGTCAGCGGCGGTAGTCTTTGCCTTGAAGATTTGCGAGGCACTATCTATACGGTCCATGTGGATGTGTTTATGGACACAAAATCAACAGTACATGTTTACCCAGAAGGATGTCTGCGTCAGAGAAGGTGGTTGGAGTTTTTTTGAAGGAGTATGATATGAGTGTCCTGTATTATCCTTCAAGGCAAAGCTAATATGGTTACGGATGCTCTTAATAGGCTTTCTGGAGAATGTATCTCATACAAGGAATGAGATAGTGAAAGGTACGCATCGACTTACAGGACTAGGAGTTCATCTTGTTGACTGGACGGATTGGTGAATTGTCATATTTTAAAAATGGATTAGAATCATCTTTAGTAAACGATGTTAAGACTAGGCAGATGAGGATCCTATTTTGATGTTGAAGGAAATCGTTTAGAATCAGAAGGTGATCTTCTCCAAGGAGATGGTGTACTTCGATATCAGGGTTGTTTGTGTGTACCGTGTGTTGATGACCTGAGGGAGTAAATATTTCATGAGGCTCATGGTTCTAGATATTCTATACATCTGGAATTGCCATAATGATGTACCATGACCTACGAGGAGTCTATTGGTGAAATGGTATGAAAAAAAGACATCATAGAATTTATGACTAAGTGTTCAAATTGTTAACAAGTGAAAGGTTGAGCATCAATGACACAGGGGTGTCTTAAGAACATTGGCACCCTACTTGGAAGTGGGAAAATCAATATGGACGTCATTACGGTTTGCCTGCTCGTCGATAATATGACTATTTGGGTGGTTGTAGACATATTGACTAAGGCAACCCATTTTCCACCGGTCAAAACTATCGATTCAATGGAGGAGTATGCTAAGTTATACATTTGGGAGTTATTTTGGTTGCATGGATGCACTTGACCATAATATTAGATAGAGGTACCAGTTTACCTCTCAGTTTGGAGATTGCTTCAAAGGGGCTTGGTACTCAAGTCAAGCTTAGCATTTCACCCACAAACGGATAGTCAGGCAGGCGGACCATTCAGACCCTTGAGGATGTGTTCAAAGCATGTGTGATTGATTTCAAGGGTATTTGGGATGATAATTTGCCTTTAATCAAGTTTGCATATAACAACAACAACCATTCCGGCATTCGGATGGCTCCGTTTGAGGAGCTCTCTATGGGCGATGTGAATCGCCTATTGGTTGGTTAAAATTCGGTGAAGCTACATTTAGGTCACATATACAGTTCATAAGGCTATGGCGAAAGTTCAACTTATAAGGGACAGGTTGAAAACAACTCGGGTAGCCAAAAAGTCCTATGTGGATGTGAGGAGGAGGGAGCTAGAATCTTAAGTTGATAATTGGGTTTCACAAGCTGTCCCCCATAAAAGTGATGGGTGTGCTAGGAAAACTCCATCCCGTTATGTTGGACCGTACCGGATTGTGAAACGGATTGGAAAGGTAACATATGAGTTGGATTTCCTCAAGTGGCTTAGTTCATCCAGGTTTTCCATGTATCGCTTTTAAAAGTGCTTGGGTGACCCAGCTTTGGTTGTCCCAGTAGACAGTGCAGGTGTGAAGGATAGACTAAGCTGAGGAGGTTCCAGTGGAAATACTTGATTGTTGGGTTCCCGAAAACTTAAAAACAAAGAAGTAGCTTCGGTAAAGATGTTATGGAGAATCGGCATGTTGAGGGAGCTACTTGGGAAGCTAAAGCGAGATATGATAGCAAAATACCTACATCTATTCCTCAGCTCAATTTTAGCTTGGTACCAATTTCCTCCTTATTACTCTACTCAATTTCATGTTTAGTTTATGTGTACAGTTTTATTTGTTGTCAACAGTAAGCGTATAGCTCATGAATTCAACTCGATCATGTATCTCAACTTTGAGTCGATCCACTCCATCAGATTTCAGCTTAAAATGTTTAGTATTTGATATGGCAGTTGTATTTCTCAGCTTTTCAGTATGTACACATTCGAGTCGAATGTTCACAAGGGGAGACATTATAATACCCCGAAGCCTAGATCGAACCCGAGGGTTGAAACAAAGAAAATAGAATTTTCTGCACAGTGAGAGGATGACTCATCCAGTGACCCATGGTGTGCACCACCACGAGTCGTGCATTGTGGGGAGGCAAGGAAGACATGGTTAAAATTTTGAGATTTCAAGGGTTACCACAAGTCGTGGTCGGCACGCATTCGTTATATCAGTTGTGGTCATGAGTTGATTGAGATTGAAGAAGTTGGCGAGTGTTGGTCGGTTTCGTCATGGTGTCCCGTGGTGATAATGATGATGAATATTCAAGTTCTGGCAATGAGTAAAGACCACGAGATGTGGTCAGTGGGGACGGATCGTCCAGTCCCTTGTTGGGATTGGCAGTGCATTTTTCCCTTGAATTTATTAAAGGATTTTCGTAATTCCTAAGTCCTAAGGCTTATACTTGTGTAATTTTAAGCTTCAAAGTTGTGTTTTAAGAGGGTAAGTTCATTCTAAGCCTAGTTTCTTCCAATACATGCAAGTCTAGAAGCTCCCTAAGGTTGATCAAGCTTAAATTCATCAATTCTTCGCCAATTTCCATTGGGCATTCAAGAGGGGTTTGCATAATCGAGATTTCTCCGATTTATGTGGGGTTATGAGGTGAATTGTAATCATCCCACATCCATTCCCAATTCTTTAATTCTTGAAATTCTAGTTGATGAATCTAGTGGGTTTAACCTAACATGTGAATTCTCTAAGTATCAATCATGGGTATGACCTAAGCAAGTTTCAAATGTTGAATTATAATTAATGGTATATTTTACAGTATTTTCAATTATAAATTATGTTTTCAAGCTTTTTAAATTATGATGCCCATCCATGAAAGTTCGTGAAAGTTGAGATCTATGATATATATATTCAAGCATGATGAGATGTGTATGATGGAAGTATGATTTTGAATTACCCATGTCCACGTTATATTTGAATGATCAAGACTATGTCTAGCATGTGTATTGGCTAAAAGCCCATATGATCAAGTAT
This sequence comes from Datura stramonium, assembly GCA_018107945.1. Classification (NCBI taxonomy): domain Eukaryota; kingdom Viridiplantae; phylum Streptophyta; class Magnoliopsida; order Solanales; family Solanaceae; genus Datura; species Datura stramonium. The sequence goes on along the minus strand of JACEIK010003112.1, from coordinate 132,471 downwards.
GTTTCATGAATTATCTAAACTTCATGTATTAGCTTAACATATGGATTTTGAGTCTAGACTCCCGCTATTTTTAACTTGCGGTATGGTTTAGTCAAAACCTCAATATTTATGATATCAGATTTATGGATGTGTTGTTATGAGTCAGCTTTGTCACTAGACGATTGTTCAGCTTCATTGAAAAATGATTGATATCATGTGTTTTTGGGAGTAGACTCTGGCACCGAATGCAGTAGGGTCGATCCAACCCTATGCCTATGAACTACGTGCAAACATAGGTATGTTACGATTTGGAACCTCCTTGTGAGCTTCCCCTGCCCAAGGGCCTTTAGCTTGATATCGATATCATGGTAGTGTCATAGCCCTGGTAGGCTTAGGATGGCTCTGCCCACTTAAGTGTAATTTTTGGAACCGTAAGCTCTATCATGGTAATGAAGGTTATATGACAGAATCTACATTATTCTCATGATTTCAGTTATCTATATTCATCAGTCATGAAATATTATTTTTTTCAGAAGGTTTGACCCAATGTTGAGTTTTACTTCTGATTTATCAATTTTTTCAGCTTTGGTGTTCAGTTTAGTGATGATATTCAGTTATGATACTTGGATTATGCATGAATAATATTTTCGAATAATAACATACAAGCCTCTGAAAAACTCTTATGAGAAATGTTTTATGTTATGCATGATTACTATTTTACTTAAGCGATTTTACTTACCTTACATATTCGGTACATTCCACGTACTTATCGTACTTTATGTTGTATCATTTCATGATACAGGCTCCAGATATTCAGGCTTAATTCGCTAGTAGTTAGACTCTCGATTATTAGCATTTGGAACTTAGTTGAGTGATCCCTTATCTTTCGAGGTCGCGCATCAATTGTATTGAGTATTTTTAGTTTCAGACTATAGTAAGGTTAGTGGTATTGTCCCATCAACTCGTCAGTAGTAGAGCTTTTCATCTATAACATGTATTCAAGTTTCATCCCTTGTGTTATTTATTCAGATATTATGATATTTCCAGATTTACTCTTTATTATATATGTTAGACTTCCACTTGATTATGTTGATATTAGATATCATGTTCATGCCATGGGTCGACTTGGAGCCTCTTGGAGTTCTTTACCCCGTGTCTCGATTCGGTCCTATATTCGGGTCAATGACACCCACTTATGGTATAACATTCAAAATACCTACCTTAATTAGTAATAAGCCGAGGTGACGTTTCTCTTGGACTGTGGTAGTACGAGTGCCGGCCATGCCCAGGTGGGCCATTTCGGTGACCTCCCCCAAGTGATTCTTCCCACTTATCACAGATGGGTACTAAGTAGCTCCCTGAGCCACAATGCATCTAGGAACTCTAAACCCACAAATTTTTACTATTATGAAAGTTTGAGTCATCTCTATTTCTTGGTGCGGTATACTATCGGTTGTGATGCAGGTCTGGCTTGACCTCTTCAAAAGAAGTACTGTTACAATTCTATCTACATTGATTGGCCTCATGGCCCTGCGGACTTCTTACATTACTTTGATATATTATCTCTTCTTATCCTTCTCAAGCTACACGGGTATACCATCAACTTGGGAATATAGTGTTATTGATCAACGGTGTACCCTTACTCTTTTTGTGACCTTAACTACTGAGACCAACACAAACTTCCTCATTCTAGCTCTTATGTCTAGCACATCTCCGGAGCATACCTGAAAACTAAGTGAACTTGAGACCATACTCTCTCACATTCATGGTGGTTGTGTTTCAAGTTTAAGAATACTCGAAGCTATTCAAAGCTGCTAGAGTTGCATTTTCCACCATGACTTTGCTCACAACGTTAAACCACACATTTGCAACATCTTTAAGCTGATAAGAGGAAAGTTTAACTCTATCCAGATTTGATTGCTGCATCTCTCTTAAGTTTCCACATTTCATCGGTGAAGTTCAGGCGGTCTTCTTCAACCATATACCCTATAAACATAGGAGGGTTCATTATGAGAATTTCTTAAATCCTTGGCAACTGATGATTTATGAGAACTAGAGCTAACAGGTGTTGGTCCCTAAAGGCCTGACTGAGCGACAACTAACTGTATGAGCATCTATATAACTCCACTAAAATATAAGTATGGCAGAAGTGGTAGCACGAGAGGATGAAGCGAGGTGTCTCTGAAACTCTCACGGTGTCGCGAGCTGATTTGAGCTCCGATACTAGCATCATGAACTATCGAGCGAGCCTTTATTTCTAGTCTGCATCTTGTGTGGGCCAATTTGTTGTATTGTTTGCAATGCGGAACCTCTGTTACACCCGTAAATTCTTGAAACGTAGATGGCCCTACCATGTTGGTTAAGAGTTTGAATACCATACATGCTAGAAAAAGGCTCAAGGGAAATATCAGACAAACTCAAGTCGGCGTCGCAAGCACAAAGTCAGCTTTCAATCGCATTCGGGAATACATTATAGGTCCCAGTATATATAAGCCTCAAATTCAGTTTTTTCTTCATTTCTTATAATTATTAATGAACAAACAAAAAAGCAGAGTGCACGTGAATTCTTGATGTTCGTTTGATGCATGCGTCAAACGCGGTCCAAATTCAAATTAACCTCAGATACCGAGGTATTTGCTTGACTAGGAGGAGCATTCTACGGATTTAGTTTCACGGAATTCGGCCAACAAATCATCGCGCTACCGAAGCTAGGTAAGTGGAATTGCTCCAAATTAGTGTCAATGTACTACTAGCCTTAAAGTGAATATTTCTCCCTTTTGGACTTTAGAAATATGATTTTCGATCGTTTTCAATAAGCCAAAGTTTGGGCTATAAATATATCAGAAAGTGATGTTCTCTTCAGAATTTTTGGTATATGTAGTTTTAATTGATGTATATGTGAATGCGGTTAGGAGAAATAGTTGGAGTGCGGCCGAGCTTCGCCGTTAGTCGGATAATTCGAAGCGAAAGTATGTAAAGCCAGTTTCTTCGGCAAGTTAGTAACTTTAGCCTGAGTATAATGCAGTAAACTCCGTAATAAATTCCCGAGTCGAATATTGAAGTGTGGTGCGAATTTGAAGCTAAACTGTCTTGGGTATTATATCATATTCGATCACAATAGCTAATACTTGACATAAATGGCGAATATTATTTCGAACTCAGTATAGCCCAGTATTGCATTTAGCAAGCATGCTTTTATAATAATATGACATATATTCAGAATTAAAAGCTAGTAAAGTAAGACCAGATAGTATCTTGTCTGATATAGCCATAAAAATAGATAGTACCTTAGCTACAGTATAGTCAAACAGACAGATAGTACCTTGGCTACAGTATAGCCATATAGTCAGACATCTTGGCTACAGTATAGCCATACATCAGATAAGATCTCCAGAATCAATATAAAGCAGTATGAGAATCGGTATAACACAAAAAGAGTTCGAATAAATCGAATACGAATGGTATTTTTCGGTTTAAACACACTTGCTATATAACGATTATTGATTGTTGAGACTTGGTGTCGTGAGAGGCACCTTTGAGCGTCATCACCGCCCCTGGGTTGGTAACTGTGTCGCCCGAGCGGGTGGGTATACTCACTCCAAAGGAGTGGCATGCGGGTCCCTTGATGGGGCGAAAGATGGGATGAAGCTTTCCCCATCGGGCTGATCAGTATAGCAGTACAGTTTACCCTGTTGTGCACATGCACCGGGAACAGATTTCAGATATAGTTACAGATTCTGGTCTGATACGAGAGTCCTCCAGGAACTCGGACACGTTATTTATATCGGAGGCCATAGCCGAGCTAGAGACCCGGGGGAGCCGAGGTAGAGGTACCGTAGTTGAAGAAGTAAGGTGGAGTGGGTGACTTATTTTTGGATAGTTTTGACGCGGTAGGTATATAGATTGTTTGATTGGTGGCACCTTCCGTCTTATGAAATGTTTGGTATTTGGTTCTTGCTTGTTATATATGTACTTATATGTTATATAGTCGCTAATAGACAGCAGATTGCCATGACGACAGGTAAGCTCCTACCCTATCACAGTACAGAAAGGTCGATTCAGCTTATATCCAGTTCTTACAGATTCAAATATTTCTCAGTTTACTAGTTATATTATTTATATTGAGGATGTGTTGATTGCTTGCATACTCGGTACCAATGGTGCGCGCCCATTAAGTATTGCATTACTTACTGCAGGTACTCATAGACGGGCGATCCCTGTTGATTCTAGCCAGCTCGTAGAGTCATCAACTCCTGTCATCCGGAGCTTGATATTCAGAGGTGTAGTTCATTTTCTTTGTTGTATAGTACCGGTAGGTCGGGGCCCCTATCCCGACCATCTTATCGATATTCTTAAAGGCTTACGGTGTGTATATATATATCCCCACAGTTAGTAAGACGTAGGTCGTGTGGGGCCGTGCATTTGTTAGTTGTTTAGTATTGTCGATTATGTTGGCTGTGGCCAGGGCCATATTCTAATAATAGTGGTGACCTTGCCGGTCACGTAGATGAACAGTATTCTTTATGTTGAGTTACGAGGTAACTAGGCAGCATGAGTAGCCCTTGTCGAAGCCATAAGTTTCTATAAAGTAGTTACCAGTTGCTTCAATTTATGAAGTACAAAGGTGGCTATAGGCCCAGTCGGCCGGAGGCTATAGCCGTTATATAGCCCATTGATTCTAAGTCTGAGACAGAGCCAGCTAGGCACTAGATGTGCTAGGCTCACCGGTTGCTTGATCCAGGTCTAATAGGGCACCAGGTGCCGATCCTTACCCCGGGGTGAGGCGTGACAAACTTGGTATCAGAGCAGGTCATGTCCTAGAAAGTCTGCAAGCCATGCTAAGTAGAGTCTTGCCCTATGGATGTGTTGTGCACCATACTATAGGCAGAGAGGATGCAAACATGATAGGATAGTTACCCTTTCTTCTCATTTCGATCGTGCTATAGAGAGGTACGGTATAGGTTGAGCCCCTAAAACTTACTATATTCTTTGAGCCACAGATACAAGTCAAACCAGTGATATCCTATTCCAGGAAGAAGATCAGATATAGCAACAGGAAGGGCATCGGCCGGTTACAAGGTAATTCAACGGCGGAGGTATGGGGACCTCCCAATGTGATACCTTTAGCCGGTACCATTCCCAGTATATTTCTATAACTTCCAGGTAAGTAGAAGCATAACGTACATACGAGTGATTTGTTGTTAGATATGTAAAGATCTGATTAGATAAGGGCAATACCAGATTATCAGATAAGTATGAGAAAGAGGAAATGCGAGTTCCCACCTCCATCTTTTTCAAATGATACAGTTCCATGTTTCCATTTGTTAACGATAGAAAAGAAGCTATTACTACATCTTAGTTTTGATTCCAGTACAGTAACGGGCATAAGGAGTGAGGCGAGGTTGCCCAAGTAAGCAATAAGTGAAGAGAGTTGGTTGATTCAAGAGAAGTGTTAACGTAAGAGCCCCTATGATTACATAGGTGTGCAGACCATTAAGTCAAGAAAATGTACTAGCTTACTCCCGAAGCGGTATCATAAGACCTGTCAGTATTAACGCCCAGTAATAGTTATGTTCGAGTCAGAAGCAAGTCTGCCATAAAACGCTAATAAAGGCAGGATATACCTACAAGATAATAGTTATGATTTCGATTGTGATATTGAAAGGTAGGGAGGTCATGTGAATCAGATGGGTCTAACTGGAAGCCAGAAGAAGAAGTATAAGCTGGGACTTGACCGGTAACCTTATTAACAATGTAAGGCAGGTACGTTGAACCCCAGAGCTCAGTTTAGGAAGATGAGGGCGAAGAGCATGAATACCAGATATTGAGGAAAAACTAGAATCACCTCGGATTAAAGAGAATATCGTGTATTAAGAACTAAGCCTCGGACTGACAGTTAGAGACAATAAGATTGCGGTTCCAGAATGCTGCGGTACGTCCGCCTACGAGAAGTTAAGAGACTTCCGACACAAGAGATTCTAATCTAGTGCGGCATGGAGATAAGGCCCAACGGTGATCACGGGCCCTTAATGTAGTGCCGAGTAAGGCCACAAGGTGCGGATGTTGACCCCACATTTGAAGTGGCGAAATTCTAAATAGCAGATTATAGCGAAAGTGCATGTGTTTGTTTCTTAGAATGGGACAAGCCAAGGAGTAGTGAGAAGATATGAGATATCATTAAACTGTAGAAACAGTATATCATGTGCAGTATGAAATTCAATGAAGTATGTCCAGAGTTTACGTATTACTACAAAAGAATTCAGTATGTATTGTACGTAGTTGTTGATATATACATATCAGATATGCTGAATAGCTGCAAATAGGGAATTCTGATCCCACCTGATTAAGTTAGTGCTAGGAAGTATGTCTGGTCTAGCAGGTTCTAAGCCAAAAAGGTATGTAAGTGTGATTCACGTATGAAGCCATAGAAACTTTCTCAGTTCTTGGTTATTGAGTTAACGAACATATATGTTTGTTGCAAAATCTAGGCTTGAAGCTTACAAGAGTTAGTAGCTTTGGTCAGATGGTTAGATGATAAAGGTGCGGATTAGGCAGTCTAGCGACCAGCTGGCACCTGTAGAGCAAGGAACCATCCTTAAAGATCAAGTAACATTATCGCATGTGCAGAACCAGAATTTTTCCAGCATGAAAGTGGTCGTATCGTTTTCCAAGCCTTGTATGGAGGATTGACCTTAGTCAGCCTAGCAATTATTACGTGGAACACCCCACAAGTCAGCCAGCCATCCCAGTCAGACAAACCCGTGGGCACCACAAGAAAGGGTCCACATCGGTAGTCAGTGACCGACTAGTACTTCAGCTGGTTCTCGTAAGATATTCGAATACAGAGCCCTAGCGGAAGGCCGGTCTTTCTGGAATTGCTCATACGATCGAGAATTTCGAGCAGTATAAATCCAAGGGATACGCACAAGGCGTAAAAAAATTGATAGTACTCTGCTAGCATAATGTTTACTAAGACAAGGAGATCGGTAGGTTCCCTATGAAGATCTAGGGACGGATTGCCTGAGAGTAAGTCGGACTAAGCACAACACTACAATTGTTCAATTAGGAAAAAGCAGGTTAGCTGTCACAACTCCCTTGATTTATGCATGGTACAGATGTCCGAGTAGGACTTTTAGAGCATCGTTAGACGCTGCTGCAGCATTCCGGTCATTCAACCCGGCTATTGATTATGCGGGTTATTGACTAGATTATTAGTCATGATGTTATGGGGATCATCTAATTGACTCTGACACATGGTGTACGAGCGTTCGTTCGAGTTATCCCTGACAACAAGCCCGCCTGTACGGCCAGAAGGCCAGACATCCATATCTGAGTAAAATTACCTGGCATTCTCAGCATAATAAGCCAGTATGACCGTCAATTATAGCCACACATGTTCTCTAAATGTGAATATTACATCAATCAAGAAGAGTAATGTAGTAACAAAACGCCCTTAGCCTGGATCTATAGAGTTTGGCATACTTGTAGTCGAACAACGGGAATTAGCCAGAGAATTCACCAATTAGTCGGATTGCTGTTCGTGTAATAGAAATAGAGGACAACGAGCGGTAATTGAAACCTGCAAAAGCGTCATCATTGAATTGTGGAGGCAAACGAACGGCAATATGAAGATCGCTGGTCCAGCTTAAGGACAAGAATTCCAGCAAGGGAAAGCTAGATTTTCAGATAACTGAGATGAAGTGCTGCGATGTAGGGCACCTATATTCCGATATTGAGCTCCATGGCGAGTTATGAATGAGGGTACATTACGCCCGCTATTCTCTCCACGAGCACGACGAAAATGTACCATGATATCAAGAAATTACTGGTGGCCAAGTATGAAAAAAGAGAAATAGCCGAATTTGTAGCCCAATGTCCCTAGCGCCTTGGTAAAGCGGAACACCGAAACCAGGCGGGTTAACCTAGGACATAGCGGTACCTCTCACGAAATGGGAAGTAGTGAACATGGATTTTGTAGTAGAGTTACCCCGTACTAGACATAGGCATGATTACATTTGGGTAATAGTTGTGATGACGAAATCAGCCCATTTCACCGCGGTAAAGCTACTTTCTCTGCCGAAGATTATGCCAAATTATATATTAGAGAAATAGTTAGATTACATGGTGTTCCGTGTCTATTATCTCACGAAACGGAGGAGCCAATTTACAACTAGATTTTGGTAGTCATTTGAGAGAGGTTTGGGAAAGCAGATTGGTGAGCACAGCATTCCACCCTCGAACGAGATGGGCCGAGCTGAACGCACTATTCAAACGCGCTCGAGATATGCTACATGTGTGCTATTTTGGAGGTAGTAGGACGAGCATTTACCCATTACGATAAGTTTACTTATAATAACTAGCTATTACTCAAGCCATCCGAGATGGCACATGCCCAGAACGTATGAGTGAAATACAGATGCCAATTGGCTGGTTTGAAGTGGGAGAATCAGCTTTGATTGGGCAGAGACATTATTCAACGAGTGAGAGGGAGAGGTGGCTTATCGAGAGAACACCTGCGGCTGCCTGAGCACACCAATCATATGCGTGTGCGGCGCATGAACTGGAATTTGATGTGAGCCAGTGGTATTTCTAAAAGTGTCTCCGATGAAAGGGGTGATGAGATTCGGCAAGAAAGGTAAGCTCACGTCCGGGAATTCATTGGGCCTTATTAGATTCGTCGAAGAATAGGCCAAGTGGCATATGAGTTGAACTTACCTCCAGAATTAGAATCCATCCATCTAGTTTTTCATGTATCTATATAAGAAAGTTCATCGGAGACCCATCGAGAAGCGATTACCAATCCAGGATATCCGGATTACGAAAGAGTTGGCCTATGAAGAGGTTCCAGTAGCCATATTAGGCAAACAGATTCGTAGATTGAGAACCAAGATATCGCTTTCAAGGTACTATGGTGTAACAGGAACCGAGAGGAGATGACTTGGGAGGCAGAGGAAGATATGAAAATCAGATATCCTCCTTGTTTCAAGCCTAGTCGATCCAGAAGGTATGTTAGTATTGTTATTTTATACGAGTACCTTATCGTATATGTATAAATGAGATAATCGAAACTCTAGCCTTTTATGAGATGCTATAGCATTGTGTAGAATACCTGTATTGGACTTTTCTGCATTTTAGGTTTTTGAGATTAGTCCATATTACGGAAACTTCTGCAAAATTTTTTTAGAAAATAAGTTGAGTAAGTTGAGAATTTCTATAGATAGAAGTTTACATTCGAGGACGAATGTTCTTAAGGGGGAGGAGAATGTTACACCCAAATTCTTGACAGGTAAGTGGCCTACTCGCATGTTGGTTAAGGATTTTTAGAATGCCATACATGCTAGAAAAGCCGAGGAAATATCGGACAAGCGCCAAGTCGAGGCGTCGCAAGGCAAATGCGCTTATAAATCGCATTCAGGAATGCGACTTATAAATCAGAACACAGGAATGCGACTTATAAATCTCATTCCATGAATGCGACTTATAGGTCCCAATTATATATAAGCCTTCAAACTTTGGTTTTTGCTTCATTTCACATATAATTTCCAATGAACAAACGAGAAAAGCGAGAGAATGCGTGAGTTCTTGATAATTATCGTTCGATTACGCCTCCAAACGCGGTCCAAATTCCAAATTAACCTCGATTACCGAGGTATTTAGCAGCAGGGAGCATTCCTACGGATTTAGTTTCACGAAATTGGTAGACAAATCATCGCGCTACCGAGGTAAAAGGTAGTGGAATTGCTCCAAATTGGTGTCCAATGTACTCCTAGCCTTAGGAGAAGTGATTATTTCTCCTTTCTGGACATTTGAGAAATAGCAAGTTTTCGATCGTTTTTCAATAAGCCAAAGTTTGGGCTATAAATATATCGAAAGTGATGTTTCTTCGAATTTTTGGTATGTAGTTTTGGAGTGATATATATGTGAATGCAGTTGGAGAAAGAACAGATCTTGACCGAGCTTCGCCGATAGTCGGATAATCCGAAGCGAAGGTATGTAAAGCCAGTTTCTTCGGCAAGTTAGTAACTTTAGCCTAGTATAATGCAGTAAAATCCGTAATAGAATTCCGGTCGAATATTGATGTTTGGTGCGAATTCAGTAAACCTGTCATGCGTATTATATCATATTCAGTCTGAAAGCTAGTAAGCAGCACCAAGTAGCGAATATTATTCAGACTCGAGTATAGCTGCATTGTGCGTTTAGCAAGCATGTTTTATAATATTATGACATATTTGAGAATAAAAGCTAGTAAGTAAATCAGATAATATCTTGGCTACAGTATAGCCATACAGGCAGAGATACAGTATAGCCATACAGACAAAATAGTACCTTGGCTGCGGTGTAGCCATGCGATCGAATAGCATCTTGTCTACGAGTATAACCATACAATCGAGATATGATCTGCATCGGTATAAACGGTATGAGAATCCGTATAACACAAAAAGAGTTCAGAATATGAAATCAGAATACAGATAGTATTTTCAGTTTAAACACGCTTTCTATATATGTGATTATTGATTGTTGAGACTTGATTGTGTCGTGAGCACCTTTGAGCGTCTCGCCGCCTCTGGGTTGGTATTTATTCCGCCCACTGCGCGGGTGGGTGTACGTCACTCCAAGGAGTGGCATGCCGTCTACAGTAGGACGAAGATGGGATGAAGCTTTCCCCATATCAGAGTGTCGACATAGCGGTACGGTTTACCTGTTGTGCGCATGCGCGAGGCAATTTCAGATATAGTTACAGTTACAGATACAGTACAAGAGTCCTCCAGACTCAGACACAGTTATTTATATCAGAGGCCATAGCCCGAGCTGGAGACCCAGGGGCCCGGTAGAGGTGCTCGTAGTTAGTAGATGAGTGGAGTGACTTATTTGTTTGGATGGTTTTGACCGGGCTAGGTGTATATAGATTGTTTGTTGTTTGGAACCTTCCGGCTTATAGGGACTGGTAGTTTTGCTTGCTTGTTATATATGTACTTACATGTTATATAGTAGTTAATAGACGATCGGCACGTCGATAGGTACACTCTGCCCTATCATAGTACGAAAGATTACGATTCGGCTTATATCGGTTCTTACGAGATTCAGTATTTCACCTTTGTTGAGTTGCTAGTTATGTTATTTATATTCAAATGTGTTCAGTTGATTTGCATACTCAGTACCAATAGTATGACGCCATTAGAGGTATTTGCATTACTTACTGCGGTACTCATAGACGAGAGCGATCCCTGGATTCCGGCCAGCTCATGAGTCATCGGCTCTGTCATCGGAGCTTGACCCGAAGGTATAGTTCATTTTCTTTTTGTACCAGTACGGGTAGGTCAGGGCCCTGTACCGACCATCTTATCGATATTCTTAGAGGCTTGCATATTGTGTGTATATATATCCCACAGCGAGTTATGGTGTCGATCGTGTAAGGCCTGCGTTATTAGTCAGCTGAACGCATTATGGCGTGAGAGCTGCTCACCAACCGAACAACAAATGGTATACCGCCGACGCCACGTCAATGAACAATATTTTGCATTGAGTTTGAAGGCAACTAGTGGCTTAAGTGCTTGCGGCCGCAAAGTTTTCTATTAAAATTCAGATTACAGTTTTATTGAATTTATCACATCACGATGCACATAAGCCTGATGCAGTGTATTCACAATATTATATAACCAGTCGATTGATCAAAATTAAACATCCATTCGAATGTTACCGACTCTTGATTAGTCAAGGTCTGCAAAATGAACACATAGTATAGTCTGCCCTGTGTGAACAGCAAACCCTCAAACTGTGAGTATTCACTCTTACTCAGCTGAAGTTGTAGTACAGGTGGCTATAGGCCCAGTCGGCCGGAGGCTGTATTTACAGCCATTATATAGCCCGTTGATTCCAGGAATCTGAGATAGAGCCAGCCAGGCACCAGATGTGCCAGGCTCACCAGTTTAGCAGTCCAGGTCCTAATAGGGCACCAGGTGCCAGTCATACCCCCCAAGGCGGGGCGTGACAGCCTCAGCACCTGCGGTATTCCTCTTACTCACGGTACGCGTTGGAGGCATGATTTGAAACACGTGAATGCACGAGTTAGGAGGAAATCATTATAGAGTTGAAATGTATCGTATGAACTAGAGTATGAAAGAAGGGTGGTATTTCCTAACGCCTTATAGTCTCCCTACTATAAGTGTGGTGCATTTCACACCTATAAAAAAGACTCTGGTAGATGCGTCTTTATAGACATCCTAGGACTCTTAAACCTAGGGCTCTAATACAAAGTTTGTCACACCCTGAGCCTACACCATGGGCATGGCTGGCACTCGGAACCACTAATGGTCCAAGCGAATCATTGGCCTGGCTTACAACTAACTAAATTTACTACGCTTGCAAGTATAATGGGCATGCAAAACTCCTTTAGAAATCAAATTCAGTGAATTTTAGACAACTAAACTGAATAATTCCGTAACTGTAATATGATTATAAAGTGTTTGTAAAACATTTGAAAAATGCTAACTCAACTAACTAGTCTATGAAGCCTCTAATATTAAAGTAGGGTACTGGGATAAGGCCCCTAGCTACCTTAGTGAAGTACTAATGACTGCTACCAAATAAGAGGTAGACTGGGGCCCTCCAGAAAGTAGGAGGCCTCACCAATGCTAAATGAAAGAGATCATATTGATGCATCTGCTATCAATCCTAAACACCCGAATCTGCATCATATAAAGATGCAGTGCCAAATAGAATTTGTGAGTGGGAATGTATGGTATGTAAAACAGCTAAATGAAACAATAGGCTAAACTAAAATACTAAGCTTAAAGAGTAAAGAAAATGGAAACTGAATGCACTAGATAATTTAATAAAACACAAGTATAAATATTGTGTAAAACTATTATGCAACTTAAAATTGTTTATCAAAGATAAGTTCTAAAAATACTTTAGTTTAGTTGAGAGTTTCTCTAAACCGTCATACACCATGTGAGCGCGTAATGTCCTAACTCTAGTCCGACTGGGGAAGCTGTCTAAAAGCCTTTCTAGGGCAGAGGATGAAACTGAACTATGGTTCATACTAAGCTCTTACTAGGGGCTGAACGAAGGAGTCACTTGAATCAATAGTACGATCCTACCCTTCGCTATCTATATAGTTTCAAGGTATATGTTATCTAGACCTATACCTATCTTGGTGTTAAATAATTCTCCCAAAACCATAAATGTACATAAAGTAAAGCCTATCTAAGGCAATTGACACATTTGTTGTAGAGCTTTCTAGTTCAAAAATCAATGTATAAATATTTATACTCGTGAGCCTCTATCCTCAAAAACTATGTTCCAATGGTGAGCCTTTATGCTCAAAACTATGTTTAAAAAATATGTTTTTACTTTCTTTCAAAACTCATACATTGAAGCTAAACTTAACTAAACTGTAACCCTTTTTTGAAAAGTTCTCTCTAAAATCTGATGCTAGTGTAGTTATGAAAACAATGCATATGTCTAATATCACAAAGCTTTCACAAATATCACTTTTGATAAAAATAAAGGTTCATGTGATAGAACGACATGAACCATCAATCAACAATCATAAAAGATAGGGATATCAACATGTATAGTAATGAAACAACAATGTGTAACTAAAATTTTAAGGAAAAAGATCAAACTTACAGACTTCGGGCGAGACCCTAGCTTTTGACTTCTTTTAAAACTGAAATTGAAGATGTAACACACGAGGACAGCGGAGTTCCTCACTATGAATAGCCTTATATACCACACCCGCTCCAACCCTACAATGGACAATCAGGAAAACTAATGCTCAGACCATACAACTAGTTCCTTCAATGATTCCTAAGGTTTTGCATCAATAAATGAACTAGAACCAGTCGTTAATCTAACCTTAGGAATGAAGGACAAGACTTACCTAACCTTTGGGGAATGTTTCACATTGCTTAGGTTTGAGAGAAATGGTCTATCTTGGAAAACAATCAAAAAATGACTAAGGGCTCTATTTGTAGAGATTTGAAGATTGAGGTCTATGGCTTGGAGGACGGTTCGTTCTTATGAACTACCGACTGTTGAGTGGACCATCTTTTTCTTCCTAAGGTCTGACCAAATTATCCAAAGTTATTCCATTGTTCACAAGACGTACCATGCTTCTGAATGACAGTCCATTGATTGTGCCATAGAATATTCAAAAGAATTAGCCATTTCTCTGATGATTTTCCTTGATTGATAGGATAGACCTTCAACTAGAACGATGGTCCGCGGACTCATCCCTGGAAATCTTCTATAGGTTGGACATCTCTCTTATTTTTTTCTACAGTTGACAAGATAGACCATCAATGAAATGACAGGTTGTTAAGTCATCTATGGAAAGCTGGAAAGAGAATAGGGTCATGGGACAGAGCCACAATTCGATCGATGGACCACCTTTGACCCGACGATTTGTGGAATCTTAGTAAATTCCAAAATAGATCTAAAAACATCTCTAAATAATGTCAAAATGTTGGTTCAAAATTTTAGGTGCTACATTTTATCCATTATAGTTGTAATCACCAGTGCTCGACCATGCATCAAAGTGCTGTCGCTCGTCGTAAGACAAATGTGACATATCATCACATTCTACCAGAACTTGGCCTAAATCTTCAAGTCCCTCTTGTAGATAGGGGCAGTGTGGAGGGTGGCTGAGGTCGGTGGAGCTCTAGCAACAACTTTAGCCATCCATAGTTGGACACTCAACCTAGACTCAGCCGTTTCATCAAACGATGGGTGTCAATTGCCACATAATTCTCACCCAAGTAGTACCGATTGATTTCCTCAGGGTGAATATTAACCAAAACTCCTCTTACTTGCACAAACTAGAGGCTCAACCAATGACCTCGGTCCTGGATTGGTGGCCTGAAGCGTGGCATTATATAATGCGTAAAACTCTCAAATGAGAGTTTCGTAATATTGTAATACCCCCAGAAGTGCCTAAGACTATAATCGGGATTTGAAATGAAAATAGCAAAAGAATATATTTTTCTCAGAATGACTCGTGGTACGGGTCGTTGGTGGGTCTAATGACCCATTGGAGAAACTCATAGTGAGGGTATGCAGAAGTAGACTTGGGAGTAACGAGTCTAAGGATAACCCCTTCATTGATATAACGAGTCGTGGTAAGGGAGTCACTGTAAGGGTGGCCAGCATGATTCACAGTATGACTCGTTGTATGAGACAACGAGTCATGGAATGGTTCCATTGGGAGGATTCCTAGGAAGTGAGCAGTGGTGACAATGGACGGAAAGGACGAGTCGTTAGGGCAAGTAATGACTCGTCCTATCCAGTCGTGGTAGTAGACCTGAGTCTGGAAAATGGAGCGAAATGACGAGTAAGGTAACGACCCGTTGGAGCAAAGAACAAACTATTGTAGGCCTCATTTTCACTAGCAGTGCAAAAATTCCATGTTTTTCGTTAAGGGTATTTTCATAATTCCTAAGCCCTAAGGTCCTAAACTACATTGTTTTAAACTCAGTTAGAAGGATTTTGAGGGTGTTAAACCTTTTCTAAGAATTTGCACTCCATGCATTCGACTTAGAACTTTTCCTTGGAGATCAAGCTTGAAGAATTTCCCGCAATTTCTCTCCAATTTCCTTTGGGATTTCAAGAGAGAGTGTAAATCAAATTTACCCAGGTACGTAGGGTTATGAATGGGTGTATTCATCCACTCCCATGCCCAATCACTTCTCAAGTTCATGGAAATCCTAAGTTAATAAATCTATGGGGTTTTAATCCAACTTGTAAATGTTCTAAGTATCTATCATGGGTATAATCCATTCATGTTTCTATGGTTGAATTATGATTCATGAACATGTTTCATAATGTTTTAATTACAAATTCGTGTTTTCAAAGCCTTACAATTATGATGTCCAATTATGACAGTTCATTAAAGGTTTAGATTATGATATATGTTTTCAAGAATGATGTGATGTGTATGATGAAAGTATAATTTTGAATTACCCATGTATATATTCATGTTTTTAAATATCAAAGTCTATTTTACGTATTTTTATGTTTGGGAAAGCCCATATAATCAAGTATGTTTCTTAATTTATCTCAATTTTATGTTATTAGCTTACCATAGGGATTTTGGAGTTAGACTCCCACCCTTTTCAGCTTAAGGTACGGTTTGAGCCAAGGCTCCTCATGTTATTTTTACAGATTTTTGTATATCATGTTATGATTTAGCTTCGTCACTAGAGGATGGTTCAGCTTTATTGAAAAATGATAAAGAGCATATGCATGTTTTAGGAGTAGTGTCTAGCACCGAGTATGCTAAAGGTCAGTCAACCTTGTGCCTCGGAACTACGTGCCAACGTAGGTATGCTCAGATTATTTGGGACCTCCCTTGTGAGCTCCCCCTTCCCCCAAGGGCCCTCTAGCTTCATATCGATATCATGGTAGTATCCTTAGCCCTGAAAAGGCTTTGGATGGCTCTGCCCACTTGTGTGTAGTAGTCGAGACCAAGTAAGCTCTATCATGGTAATGTCAGTTATATGACGAGTCTCCCATTATTCCTCATGATATTAGATATGCATGTTCATCAGTGATGATATTATGCATTCAGCAAGTTTTACCTAATGTTCAGTTTTACTTATGAATAATCAGTTTTAGCTTTGGGTCATTATATTCAGTTATGTTTAAATCATGTTTTCAGAATCTTATGATGAAATGTTTTATGATATGCATGATCTCTGATTTTACTTAGCGATTTTACTTACCTTGCATACTCGGTACATTCAATTTACTGACTGCATACTCTATGCTGTATTGTTTCATGATACAGGCCCAGTGCCACTATTAGCCAGATCCTCAACGATAGCATCTTCCATCCAGAGTTGGTGAGTCCTCATCCTTTGAGGACCCTTTTATCAGTTTGTGTTCAATATTTTCAGTTTTAGTCTTTAGTGAGTTAGTTGTGTTCTTGTCCCATCAACAGGTCAGTGGGTAGAGGATTATCAGACATATTGTCTATTCAGCTTCAGGACTGTGTTATGTGTTCAGTCATTTGATGTTATTAGATTTTTAGATTTCCACTATATTATATATGTTAGACTTCCATATATTATGTTGAGTTTCGATGTCATGTTCATTCCATGGATCGTCTTGGAGTCTCTTTGTCTCATGTCTCGATCCTCGTTTATGCTTGGGTGTGACAACCTTGGTATTAGAGCATTAGGTTTTGAAGTGTCCTAGGGTGTCTAAAAGTCATGTTATGTAGAGTCTTTTTCATGGGTGTGAAGCGAGCCACACCAATGACGAAGAGGCTACAAAATATTTTAGGAAATGTTCCCTTCTTTCATGATATATGTCGTGCGGTGAAATGTCTCTCTATCCTTTTAACTCGTGCTATATACGTTTGAAGAATCATGCCTCCTCGCCGAGTTAATGGAAGAAGTAACAGAAACGGCCACGAGAATGGCAATGGTGATGGGCATCAACAGGCTCCACCAGCCCCCAAGGATCATGTGCCTGAGCAGGTGGCCCATGCAGATTTTAGGGATGCCATTCAGATGTTATCTTTGGCTTTGGCCGCCCAAGTCAACCAACAAGCGGTAGCGCGTGTCCCCCATTCCCCAGAATGGGAATACGGTAGCAGCGAGAGTTAGAGATTTTCCGAGGATGAACCCTTTGGAGTTTCACGGATCGAAGATAGGTGAGGATTCATATGAATTTATTGATGAAATTCTGAAGATCACCCAGATCATGGGGTTGACAGGAGAAGAGTGCACAGATATAGCCTCGTATAAGTTGAAAGGGGTTGGGCATATTTGGTTCAGGCAATGGAAGGATAGCAAGATAGTCGGAGCAAGCCCGATTGGTTGGGATGAGTTCCATACCCCATTTTTGGATTAGTTCTTTCCTCGAGATATGAGGGAAATCAAAACAGTGGAATTTTTGAACTTGATGCCGAACAACATGATGGTCCTAGAGTATGCTTTGGAGTTCACTCGCTTGTCAAATCAGAGGGCTCGAGTGAGTCAGTTCGTGCATGAGATAGCAAACTATTTGGTCAAAGATTGCCGGACAGTAATGCTCTATCAGGATATTGACTTTCCTTGGATAGTTTTGTACTCCCAACAGATAAAGGCAATACAAGTGAGTGAGCGGGAGAGAGAGGCCAAGAGGTGCCAAGACTGATAGCTTTTCATTCTCCCAATAGAGACCTGGTGGTGGGCACCGTCAGCAGTCGCACTAGAGATCATCATCCCCAGCGCCGTCAGCAGTGACTGAGCAATCTAGATCTAGGCGTGACTAGAGGGGGCGGCCATCAGGCTCTAGAGTGAGGGGAGAAGATCTAGGGAGCCCAACATTCAAGCTTGTGCTAGGTGTGGCCGGAGAAAGATTTGTCAGTTCTTAGCAGGTACATGTGCTTATTTTTGGTGCGGAAAGCCCAGACATATGCTCAGAGATTTCCCAGCAGCTAGACGGGACCATGGTAGAGGCTAAGACCCAGCCACTAGTTCAGCAGCAACACCAGCACGCTGAGTTCAGCAGGGAGCCTCCACTAGTGCAGGTGGGCGTCAGCGTCAGAACTGATTCTATGCCCTCGCATCTCATTAGGAGCTGGAGGCCTCTCCAGATGTAGTCACTAGTATGTTACTAATATTCCACCTATATGTATATGCATTGTTAGATCCAGGGACTACCTTACCTTTTGTGACCCTATGTTGCTGGTAGTTTCAAAGTCAGTCCCAAAATCCTATCAGAACCCTACTCATCCTCTACTCCATTCAGTGATTCTGTTATAGTTCGATGGGTATATAGAAACTGTCCTGTCACAGTCCATTAGAAAGTCACCTCAACAGATTTAGTAGAGCTAGACATTACAGATTTTGATGTTATCTTTGGCATGGATAGGTTACATGAATGTTATGCCTTAGTAAATTATAGAACTCATGCGGTAGAGTTGCAATTTTTAGGTGAGCCAGTCGTAGAGTGGAAATATAGTTCAATTGTTCCTGTAGGTCGCTTCATTTCCTACCTTAAGGCCAGAAAGATGATTTCTAAGGGTTGCATGTACCATATAGTTAGGGTTAAGGATTCTATGTCCAAAACCCCGACTATCCAGTCAGTTCCTGTACTGTGTGAATATCCTGAAGTGTTTCTTGATGATTTATCGGGAATTTCTCCCATGCGGGAGATCGATTTTGATATTGACCTTCTTCTCATTACGGAACCTATATCTATTCCTCCTTATAGAATGGCTCCAGCTGAGCTAAGAGAGTTGAAGGAGTAGTTGAAAGACCTTTTAGACAAGGGTTTTATTAGACAAAGTAAATCCCTGTAGGGTGCACCAACTCTCTTTGTTCGGAAGAAGGACGGTTTCCTCCGGATGTGTGTTGATTACCGGCAGTTGAAAAAGGTCATGTTAAGAATAGGTGTCCTCGCCCAAGAATTGATGTCTTGTTTGACTAGCTTCAGGGTGCCAATTGCTTCTCAAAGATATACCTTAGATCCTGGTATCATCAGCTCAGGGTTTGGGAGAGTGACATTCCGAAGATAGCCTTCAGGACCCAGTATAGACACTATGAGTTTATAGTTATGTCTTCTGAACTAACCAATGCTCCTACAACTTTTATGGACTTAATGAATAGAGTGATCAAGATGTATCTGGATATGTTCATGATCGTGTTTATAGATGACATTCTCATATACTCGCGGAGCGAGGAGGAGCATGCCGCTCATTTGAGGGTGGTGCTACAAACTCTTAAGGATCGCCAACTATATGCTAAGCTTAGAAAATGTGAGTTTTGGTTAAAATTAGTAGCATTTTTTGGGTCATGTGGTGTCAAGTGAAGGTGTACAGGTGGATTCCCAAAAGATAGAAGCGGTGAAGAATTACCCTACACCAGTGAATCCTTCAGATATAAGGAGTATCGTGGGTTTAGTTGGTTATTATCGGATTTTTGTTGAAGGGTTTCAATCCATTGAAGCACCATTGACTAAGTTGACCCATAAGATAGTGAAGTTTCAATGGTCAGAGGCCTGTGAAAAGAGCTTCCAAGAGTTGAAGACTCGACCTACCTTAGCACCAGTGTCGACCCTACCTGAGGGTACCGATGGGTTTGTTGTATATTGTGACTCTTCGAGGATTATACTTTGTTTTGTACTAATGTAGCACGATAAAGTTATAGCCTATGCTTCCAGGCAGCTGAAGGTCCATGAAAAGAACTATCCGACTTATGACCTCGAATTGGCGGCGGTTGTATTTGCCTTGAAGATTTGGAGACACTATCTGTACGGGGTCCATGTGGATGTGTTTATGGACCACAAAAGCCTACAATACGTGTTTACCCAAGAGGATTTGATTCTATGTCAGAGGAGGTGGTTGGAACTTTTAAAAGATTATGATATGAGTGTCCTTTATCATCTCGGAAAGGATAATGTGGTGGTAGACGCTCTTAGCAGACTTTTATGGAGAGTGTAACCCATATATATTAGTAGAGGAAAGAGTTAGTGAAGGAGGTGCAACGTCTTGCAAGACTAGGAGTTCATCTTGTTGACTCGACGGATGGTGGTGTCATTGTTCAAAATGGATCAGAATCTTCCTTGGTGACCAAGGTCAAAGCTAGACAACATGAGGATCCTATTTTATTAAAGTTGAAGGAAGCCATTCAGAATCAAAAGGTGGAGGTCTTCTCCCACGGGGGAGATGGGGTACTATGATATCAGGATCTTTTGTGTGTACCGGGAGTTGATGACTTGAGGGAGAAGATGTTGCATGAGGCGCATGGTTCCAAATACTCTATGCATCCAGGTGCCACCAAAATGTACCATGAACTATGGGAAGTTTATTGGTGGAATGGCATGAAGAAGGACATAGCGGAATTTGTGGCTAGATATCAAAATTGTCAACAAGTGAAGGTTGAGCATCAAAGACCTGGAGGTATGCTTCAATACATTATCATTCCTACTTTGAAGTGGGAGGAAATCAATATGGACTTCATTACGGGGTTTCCTCGTACTCGCCGACAGTATGACTCTATTTGGGTGGTGGTAGACAGGTTGACTAAGGCAGCTAGCTCATTTCCTACTGGTGAAAACTACCAATTAAGCGGAGGGTTATGCTAAATTGTATATTCGAGAATTAGTTTAGTTGCATGGAGTTCCCTTGTCCATCATATTATATAGAGGTACTCAGTTTACCTCCCAATTTTGGAGATCATTTCAGAAGGGACTTGGTACTCATGTCAAGCTTAGCACAACATTTCACCCGCAAACAAATGCTTACGCTGAACGGACCATTCAGACTTTTGAGGACATGTTGAGAGAATGTGTGATTGACTTCAAGGGTAGTTGGGGTGATCATTTTCCTCTGATTGAGTTTGCATATAATAACAGTTATTATTCCAGCATTCAGATGGCTCCGTTTGAGGCTCTCTATGGACAGAGATGTAGATCGCCTATTGGTTGGCTTGAAGTCGGTGAATCTATGTTGATAGGACTAGATTAAGTCCATGAGGCTATGGATAAGGTTCAGCTTATAAGGGAAAGGTTGAAAATAGCTTAGAGTCACCAAAAGTCCCGTGGGAACATGAGAAGGAGAGAGCTTGAGTTTGAAGTTGATGATTGGGAATTTCTGAAGGTATTTTCCATAAAGGGAGTGATGAGATTCGAAAATAAAGGGAAACTCAATCCCTGCTATGTTTTTCCGTACCGAATTGTAAGACGGGTTGACAAAGTAGCATATGAGTTGGAGTTTCCCTTGGAATCAGCTTCAGTGCATCTAGTGTTTCATGTGTCGCTTTCGAAAAAGTGCATGGGTGACCCAGCTTTGGTTGTTCTGGTTGAGAGCGTAGGTGTGAAGGATAGTATTAGCTACAAAGTGTTTCCAGTGGAAATACTTGATCGTCAGGTCCGAAAGGTAAGAAATAAGGAAAAAGCTTCAGTAAAGGTTTATTGGCGGAATCAGCATGTTGAGAAAGCCACATGGGAAGCCAAAGTAGATCATAGACTTTTTTATTTCCCAAGAAAGGGAATCCATTTGCCTTCGACCTGACTTTCTGAAATGAGATGATGGCTAAATACCCGCATCTATTCCCTTCTATATTAGTTTCAGCTTGAGGTATTAGTTTCCTCCATAGTACTCTATTCTTTTTCCTGTTTAATTTATGTGCCCTAGTTTCTTTCATGTCAATGACTGTATATGGGTTTCATGAATTCAGTTCAACTATATATTCTAGTTTGGAGTCAGTCACTCCGTCAGTTTTCAGCGTTAAATATGCAGTATGTGAGATGTGAATTATTGTTTTTCCTATCTTTTTAGTATGTTCATTCACATTCGAGGACGAATGTTCCCATGGGGGAGATATTGTAATACCCTAGAACTGGCTAAGACTAGACTCGAGATTTGAAATGAAAACAGCAGAAAAATCTGAGATTTTTCTCAAAACAACGCGTGGTACAGGCTGTTGGTGGGTCTAGCGACCCATTGGAGGCACTCATAGTGAGGGTCAGTAGAATTAGACTTGGGAGTAACAGGTCTAAGAATGAGCCATTTGTTTATATAACGGGTCGTGGTAAAAGAGTCGTTGTGAGGGTGGTCCTTGTCAGGGTGGTTGACACGAGTCACAGTATGACCCCTTGTATGGGACAACACATCGTGGTATTGTTCCGTTGGGAGCATTCCCAGGAAGTAAGCAGTGGTGACAATGGACGGAAATGATGAGTCATTGGGGAAAGCAACAACTCGTCCTATCAGGTCGTGGTAGCAGACTTGAGTATGGAAAATGGAGCGCAACCACGAGTAAGGTAATGACCCATTGGAGCAAAGAACGAACCATCGTAGGCCTCATTGTCATTGTAGTTTAGAAAATCCATGTTTTTCATTAAGGGTATTTTCATAATTCCAAAGCAATAAGATCCTAAACTACGTCGTTTTATGCTCAGTAAGGATTATAAGGGTGTTAAACCTTTTCTGAGCATTTCCACTCCATGCATGCAACTTAGAGCTTTTCCTTGGAGATCAAGCTTGAAGAACTTCCTCCAATTTCTCTGCAGTTTCCTTTGGGCTTTCAGGAGGGAGTGTAAATCAGATTTACCCAGGCATATAGGGTTATGAATGGGTGTATTATCCAATCCCATGCCCAATCCCTTCTCAAATTCATGGAATCCTAAGTTGATGAATCTATGGGGTTTTAACCCAACTTGTAAATGTTCTAAGTATCTATCATGGGTATAATCCTTTCATGTTTTTAAGGTTGAATTATGATTCATGGGAATATTTTATAATGTTTAAATTACAAATTCGTATTTTCAAAGCCTTACAATTATGATGCCCAATTATGAAAGTTCGTGAAAGGTTGAGATTATGATATATGTTTTCAAGCATGATGTGATGTGTATGATGAAAGTATGATTTCGAATTACCCATGTCTATATTCATTTTTTCGAATATCAAAATCTATTTCACGTATGTGTAGGTTTTGACAAGCCCATATAATCAAGTATGTTTCATGATTTATCTCAATTTCATGTTATTAGCTTACCACAGGGATTTTGGAGTCTAGACTCCCACCCCTTTTCATCTTGTGGTATGGTTTGAGCCAAGGCTCCTCATGCTATGTGTTTAGATTTTTGTATATCATGTTATGATTTAGCTTCGTCACTAGACGATGGTTTAGCTTCATTGAAAAATGGTGGAGAGCATATGCATGTTTTTGGTAGTAGTGTCTAGCACCGAGTAAGCTAAGGCTCAGTCAACCCTATACCTCAGAATTACGTGCAAATGTAGGTATGTTTAGATTATTTGGGACCTCTCTTGTTAGCTTCCCCTACCCCCAAGAGGCCTCCAACTGATATCGATATCATGGTAGCGTCCTTAACTCTGGCAAGGCTTTGGACGGCTCTGCCCACTTGAGTGTAATAATCGGAACCATGTAAGATCTATCGTGGTATTGTCAGTTATATGACGAGTCTCCCATTGTTCCTCATGATTTTAGATATGCATGTTCATCAGTCATTATATTATGCTTTCAGCAGATTTGACCCAATGATTAGTTTTACTTATGAATAATTAGTTTTAGCTTTGGGTCATTCGATTCAGTTATGATATTCAGCTACGTTCAAAATCAAGTTCTCAGATAATAGCATGCACGCCCTACTCTCAGACTCTTATGATGAAATATTTTATGATATGAATGATCTTTGATTTTTTAGTTACATAGAAATTTTACTTACCTTGCATACTCGACACATTCCACGTACTGACCTCATACTCTATGTTGTATCGTTTCATGATATAGGCTCAGACATTCATGCCCAGTACCACCATTAGCCATTCTTCAGCGATAGAATCTTCTAGCCAAAGATGGTGAGTCCTCATCCTTCGAGGACCCTTCTATCAGTTTATGTTCCGTATTTTTTGTTTCAGTCTTTAGTGAGTTAGTTGGGGTCTTGTCCCATCAACTGGTCAGTGGATAGAGGCTTATCAGACATATTGTGTATTCAGCTTCAGGACTATGTTATGTATTCAATTATTTGATGTTATCAGAATTTTAGATTTCCACTATATTTTATATGTTAGACTTCCATATTATTATGTTGAGTTTGGATATCATGTTCATGCCATGGGGCAACTTGGAGCCTCTCAGGGTTCTTTGTCCCGTGTCCCTGTCTGAGCTTATGCTTGGGTCATGAGAAATATTGATCGGGAGGACGGTAGAGGGAGTCATACTGTTGGAAATTGATTGGCTCTATAGTATCAAGGTATTGATCTAAGCCAACGGTACTCACAACCCTTCTCAATAATTTCACCCTGGGCTTACCTCTTTGAAGAGCCCGGCTTTTCTGATATCTCTCTTGGGACCCCTTCACGACCCATCTAATTTTGAGTATATCTTCACCCATCATCCGTCTAATTTCTATCTGACTAACCTAGAGGGAATTGTAGGATCTTTGTGGGTCACCCCCACTAGCACTGGCAACCCTATTGTTTGAGTCCTTGGATTAGGACTCATCAAAAAATATGGAGATCTATTGCCCCTTGGGTTGGCCAATAGGCTGGTTTAAGGATTAAGATTTTTAATGGCTTCCTCTGTCTGAGCCTGAGATGGTGAAGACTGATATGGAGTAGCAACAGATGCCTCCCTAACTAAAGTTGCAGGTGATGTGGCCAGCCTAAGTCTGGTGGTTGCTCTAGGAGTGGGGAGTTGGTGCTCCTACCTTGAGTTTGTGTGTTCGTCCCTCAGTCAGGACCTCTTTGAAGCCTGAGTCTTGCCACCCCTTTGTTACACTCTCATTTGTGCCATTTCCTGTAATTGAATATAAATAGTAAGCATATGGGTGATAAATAAGTGAGTAAAAATTACTACTTAAGTATGAAAAAATTTGACAGAAGTTGATAGGTACGAACCAAAATATGAAGACACGGTCTGTAAATTAGATCACAAGTTCATACTCAAGTTGACATGGAGTGGGATAGGCACATATATGATCCATATCATGAAGATGCAGACAACAAATTGTACCACAAACTAAAGTCTAAATGATAGTGTTCACTATTTCAATATACTATCCAACATGCGATCAGTAATGAGCTGTAAATTGAAATTTAGTGAGACTAATGCACTAGTTCAAATTATGGTAGAAAATATGGTTTAGATATTCAAAATGTCATCCATTTTCTCAAAGTACGGTGGAAATCTTCAATACTTAGCAAAAATTTTCAAATTTTAGTACATTATGAAATTTATGGGGAAAACAATGGTACTAAATAAAACTTATGAACTGCATTTCATCTCAATTCAATTGTGAAACACTAAACCTCATTAAAATTACATTTAATCCCCCAATTCTCTCCTATTTCATGTTCAAAGCATTGGTATCAATCAACCCAATGGAAAAAAACATAAAAAATCATTAATTAGAGCACAATACCTAGGGTTTGTAGAAAATCATGCAAAGTGTGAGCTTGTTGTTGCAATTGAGTCGCGAACACAATAATGCTAGATTTGTGTGAACACAACTGCTTGAAGAGATGGGGTGATGCGTGTTTGTGTAGAGGTAATGGGTGATGCAGTGAGCCTAAATTTGAAAGCTTGAATGATCAAAAATGGAGATTTACGAAGAAGTGAAAGAAGAGGAAGAGGGAACAACGGGCTAGTTGCCCTTTTAAACATTTCAAGGCCCGCCGGGTCGATAGGTCAGGTTACGAATCCTCAAATACAGCGTAATTCATAGAAACAATCCATACATTCAACCATAAATAACCCAATTGACATTTTTCACCCCATCTCATTAAATTGATTCTCACTCCAATACACAGATTGTAAAAGCAATATGCGGTCTGCAAAATGGACCATATTCCAAATTCAAAAAACATAGCTTACTATCTAGATCCACGATGTAATGTACGACTTCTGAAATGCGTTTACGATCCACATGCTACTTCGTGAATCAGACTCTAAAAAAATTCATACGTGGCTTCAAACATACAGTACAGTTCACAGTTCGTACATTTAGTTTGCGGTCCGTGACTGCATCCTCAAGAAGGAAGATGTTCACTTTTCATTCATTGTTCAATTCTTCCCCATATTTTTCATATCAAACCTATACTCATCAACACACATTATTCTAAAATACTTTGTTGCGTCTCGAAAAGTGCTTGATTTAACATTGCAGCACGACGTAGATACTACCAGTATCCCTTAGGTTGCCTCCCTAGGAGTGCTTGATTTAACATCACAACATGATGCATGATACTTGAATCTACCAATGGGTGATCATTCCTTAGATGGGATTTTCTCACCTACTTCCTCCTCTTGGAGCCACAGAGTTATCATTTTACCCATTTTCTTTTGGCTTTCGTCTTCTTTGTTGCCACCTATTCTCCAAGCATGTTTATACCTTTCTCATTATCAATCTTCTCAACAACTGCTATACTTCCACAACTCTTGGGCAACAAATTCCCCTTCCTGGCCTTGAAAGTTATCACTTCATCATTGACCAAAAATATGATCTCATACTTCCCCAAGTGTATTAAGGCTCTATCAGTGGCAAGGAAGGGTCTCCCAAGAATTATGGGTATATAAATGTCCACTGGATAATCCAACACAACAAAGTCTATGGGAGTATGAACTTCCCAACCTTCACCAACACATCTTCAACTACCCCATAGGCTTTTTGATAGACTTATTCGCCACTTGAAACCGAATGAAGGTAGGTTTCAACATGGTCAACCCTTACCTTTGTAGTTGGAAAGGGGAATCAAATTGATGCTCACCCTATTGTCACATAGAGCTCTCACTCTGTGATATTTCCCAATATTAAATGGGATGGTAAACTCCCCAGGATCTCCTTTATTCTCCACATGATTGCAGCAATGATGGCACTAACCTAGTAGGTAATTGGGACCACTTCTCTTTACTTGGCCTGTTCTTTATTAGAAACTCTTTGAGTCCATTTGGATTGTCTTATTTTAAGTGCTTTTTAGCCAAAATAGCTTTTAAGCAGTTTTATAGTGTTTGGATAAATATAAAAAGTTATTTTTTAAGGACTTATTTTTAAGGTAAAAGAACAAAAATAAGTCAAAAGCCATAAGTTAGAAATTCTAACTTATGAGTTTTGACTTATAAGCCATAAGTAAAAAATTTATCCAAACAGAGTCTTTATCTCCTTTGAAGTATCAATAAATGGTACCCAGAATGTTGCCTCTTTCAACCTCTCTATACGTATATCATTTTTTGCATCGAGAATTTTCTTAGTCAATCTTTGAGGAAAGGGAGAAAGAGGTTTAAGGTAAGATTTATCAATTTCAACCATGTTCTCCTTCAACTTCTCCTTCATTTTTTAGTTCAACACCACTTCATCAATATTAGCATCGACATGTGGCTTTATCATAACTTCATCATCAACTTTGCATTTTTCCCTATCTCCTTCACTTACATAAAAAACACAAGGTTCTTTAAAATTGGCTGCAGAATTTTTCCACTTCTAGTAACAATTGACAATGAGTATTAGGAACGCCTCTGGGTCCCCTAGTATTGACTATCGTGTCACTAGGATGTTGCCCCTTCTGCTTGGGTTATGCTTTTTAGAGAGATCTCTAACTTGTTGCTCCAACATTTGAATAGAAGTTGTATGGGGGGGGGGGGGTGACAATTTCAATCAAACTCTTCAAGCAAGCGTCTGACCTCTCTTGATTAGAGAGCACTTTTTTGACATGCTTTCAATTTTTTCACCCCCTTGTTCTTGAGATAGACCTTCCCTCCAATTTTGTGAACTAGAGGAGGGGCCCCATAATGGGACATAGGTTTGGAGCTTTTGTTCCCAAAGTTTCCATTGTGCCAACTTTTGTTTGATCCGTCAATCCTTTCTTCCTTAATATTGACTTTGACCTTGCGGTTGAGGTTGCCATTTTCTTTGATAATTGGAAGGTGGATGGCTTTTGTTTTGTTGTTGAAAGTGTGGCCTTGGATAACCTTATAATACATTGCTAATATAGTTAGCATCCTCAAATTGCATCGGAGGTTGATCTTGATATTTTTGGTATTTGTAGGGAGGGGGAATCCATGCCCATATTGAGGATGACCACTTTGTGCTTCTTCAATGACATTCACCTTTTTGACCTCATTCTTAGTCAATTTCTTCATTAGCACAAAATTGGTGGCCATGAAAGCCATAATCTAATCTCTTTCTTGGTTCTCCTTCATTAGATGAGTTAATAAAGGAGCACCAATATTCACACCAGCGCTTTGGTCTTCAACATGCTATGCCTGGTTATGGTTTCTGAATCTGTCAAGGATGATGGCAATGTAGTTGTATCTTTTGTCCATAAAACAGCCTCCCGTTGCATTATTAGCTACCGATTATGTCAGTGTGTCCAAACTTATATAAAACTTTTCAAGTAAGATGTTCTTGGGGAACCCATGAGTGGGTTCCCTAAGACTACATTGTTTGGAACACTTCCACACCTAAAAAATTTATTCCTCAAAAGTTGCTGGAAATGAATGGTTTTATCACATTGCTCGGCAAGAATGACTTCTTAAGAAAACCATTGAAAAGGTCCATCGAAGTGTGGATTGAGTTGGGTGTAGGTGGTGTAACCGATCATGGGCCTCCCCTGCCAAGGAATATTTGAAAACTCTTAAATGTATGACATAATCAAATATGTTGTTCTGCTTGTGCATGTACACCTCCAAAATTTTCTTAAGATGTTGGTGCGGATCTTGGTTAATGGAATTGTAAAACTAGCCTTCCACTTTCAGCATGGAATAGATGCTTCCATCAATTTTGAATGTGGGAGCACTTACTCTTGGAGAGACAATTGTACTCACATCATCTATGTTGTAATTGACCTCCATTAACACATTATCCAGTTCACCTTGAGGATTTGTTATTATACACATGTTTCACAACGAGAAGCAAAACAAGTGTGATAGGATCAAAATAAATAGTCAAAATCTGAATCACTTGATAGGAACTGTTACCTAACTCCCCAATAACAACGCCAAAATTCATAATCGCCCAAATTTACCTTCATGCAGGACTGTGTACATGGTCGAATACAATATAATTACCCACGAAGAATCAAAATCGTATCCATGAGGACTTTGTATAGATCCACACTATCAAGTAAGACAAATATGATTGAATGATTGAAGAACTACTCATGTTAATGGGTAAGATAAAATTATATTAAATTTCTCAAAACTAAAATGCTAAGGGTTGAAATTAATAATACAAAATACTAGGGAAGTATTCGCGTATAGGTTTGATCCCCCTAAATCACTCAATTAGGCATATTGAAAAATGGGCTCTTCACAAATATGAAAGCAATCATTAGGTATCTGTCAACCTAACAATATCTATCTAAATAAATTTTCCCAAAATTGACTAGAATTACTTAAAACAGATTACTGATTTGCCAATTAAATTTATCAAATCTCTAAGTCAACCTATTAAGAAAGGTTTAAGCCTTGAGTCATTGTTGATTGGTACTACCCAAACTAATTGGCTCTTTCAAGCACAATTGGAACAATTTGGCATTATTTGATGTTTGCAACAAAAAATTTTACTTCACAAAGCATAGATCAATCAAATATTTACACCCATAATCAATTCATCCCAATTTAGATCATTAGAGTTTACAAATCCATTAGGTTAACAGGACTATATCTTAATTTAGCTCCTCATGGAGAAAGAAGAATAAGAAAGCATAAAATTAGACATGATCACTTACAAAGCAATAGGATGAAAGAAAAAATGAAATTATGGAACTGATCTTCAATTAATCTTGAAACTACAATGGGTATTTTCAAAATATTGTTTCTCTACTGTAAAATTTAGACTCTACCTTGACCTCTCTATAAATATGGGAAAACGTCTATTTATACGAAGGCCAAAACTCCAAGTCTAAATTTAAATTCAGAGGCCCAGTTTGTAGATAATCGTACATTGAACTTAGGGTCTATACTTTCCATATTTTATTTATATTTAGTCTTCCGTATTTCAACTTACGGACAATACATTGAATTTACAGTCCATACTTTCCCCTATAGATTGCATATCCATATTGACAATTTGTTGAAGTCTTGTCATCTGTGGTCCAATTTACGGTCTGCAAATTGGATGTCAGGCTACATCTTTTCGCCTACCTTGATTCTAGATTATTTTCCTTCTTTGGTTTGAAACACGGTTGGAAATATGGGCCACGTCTTGAATTTGTGGTCCGTCTGTTCCATTTTCTAGGCTAATTTCTGAATGGTGCCTCTTTTCTCCAACTCATTAGGAATCCTGAAACTTAGTAAAATAGAATTATTGTTGACTTAAATTATTACTTAAAGGCATTCAAAACTCTATGAAGAGAAGTACAAATGTGTCAAAAAATCTCAATTGACCAAAGGTCTCAAGGGAGGAATAATGTAATACCCTGTGGCTACTAGTATGTATACAACTAAGTTCACATCGATGATTATTTAAACTTGTAATAATTGAAGTGTATATAAGACTAATGCTAAGGGTGTTAGATTACAAAGATTCCATACATAGATGGATGAAACAAAACTATAAATTAGTAGAGTATTGAGCAATATTCCCAGATAAGGTATGACATACGACTGTATATGTCACAACCCGAGTCTACATCCTGAACACGACACGGTACTTGGATCCACAAGTGAGCCCAAGCTAACCCATGGCTTAACATCACACTAGTATACTGAATTAAATAGAAGCGGAAGCTACGGAAACATCATAACTAAATAACACTTTTCTAAAAATAAGAAATATTTGATAAGATACTGATATTTGTCCGGCAACTGCAAAAAATACTGAAATAATACTGTCTGAAAGCCATATATGAACTGACGAGTTGCTGGGACAAGCCCTTAGCTAACTCTAAAGTCTAACTCAAATGAAAACTAAACTGAAAAGATACTCTCATCCTCGGAAGATGAGGATTCACCAACTATACTGTTGCTAAAATTGTTAGAACGGAACTACTATCGATGCTGAGACTGAGAACCTGCGCCTGTATAATAATATCATACAAAATGGAAATTATGTATAGTACTTTAAATTTACCGAGTATGTGTGATATAAGAAAAATAGTATTAATATTCCACAGAACTGATAACCACGGAATATAACTGTAATAGTGTAACACAAGTGATGTTTAAGGATCATAGCTATATCCTATAATCTAAATAAAATAAGCTGAACTGAAACTGAGACAATACTGAACTAAATTATACTGTCAAGTGGGAGAGTCTATAACCAACATATAACCGTGTGAGCTAGAAGTGGAGCCGATGTATACACCCCATCAGAGAAAGCCCACTATACCGTGCCAGGTATAGTGGCTGAGCTAGGTGATCACTGTCTGTGGCCCGTTTTGGCTAATGACCTATGGTGGCAACGTAGTTCTAGGAAACTGAGTGTGCTGAACCCTTTCGGTGCTAGGTCCTACACCTATTAAAAATCCTAACTATGACTGCCAGGTTGATAACTCAAACCTGATTTACTAACTAAAGTCAGGAATACTTATCTGGTAGTACCCTGAGAGTCTGAAGGACCTGATAATTGAAAAGTAAGTGTTCAAAGACTGGCTAGAGCTGCTTTGTCTGAGAGCATCTTAACTATATAAAGAACAACCTTATGACCGATAAATGAGACTATGGAGTTTTACTGAACTACTGAAGGGACTGAATGTAGTCAAACTAATCAGATGACATTTTTGTATGGCACTGAGAGAGAAAAGTACTGACTAAGATTGAACAAGCAATAAGCTAGCTATTGTTTCAGATAATTGTACTATCAGAGTGATTAAAAGAACTATTAGAATCAATAAACATTCATATCTGGCCATTTATGCAAGACTCTTTTAATTACATTTCAAGGTTAAGGCTAAAACACATATTTCATGGAAAAGATATCAACTTGAATCATAGTTAGTAATAAACTTCAATATTTCACAAAAATCGTAACAAGAAGGAAGATTCATAATATAACTGAAGAACAACCCTAGCTTTGATCTTTAGAGAACTAGAATTGATAGGATTTCTGTAAGAGTTTTGGGGCACAAGGGAAGAGAAATTCCCTTGTTATTACCACATACATGGGATAGAAATTCCTTTGAGAAATTGCCTGGAAAGTTTGACATGATTTGAAGCCCTAGCCTTGCTTAGGGAGAACCGTTTGAGTTCTTCGTGAATTCTTCTATCTGCTTTGGAAATAATGAGGGAAAAGCTCCACTATTCCTCTAAAATTCCTCCTAAATAATCCTAATACAACGTAGTTATGGATTTAAGAACTGAAGGGTACTGAACTGAATGGAATATTAAAGAGAATTTAATACATGATACTGAAGCTGAGTTGGAAGGAAATAAATGAGGATATCTACCCATCATGTATGTTTCTGCTTCTCACATTGCTCCCTCAACTAGCTGGCTCCTCCATAAAACTTTTACTGAGATGACCTCCTTGTTTATCGGCTTACGAACCTGCCGATCCAGAAACTAAACTGGAACATCTTCGTAAGAGAAACTATCCCTTACATCCACACTTTCTAGTTGTACTTCTGAGGTCGGATCACCGATGCACTTCTTCAACAAAGACACATGGAAGACTAGATGCACCGATGCTAACTCTGTGGGTAACTCTAACTCATAAGCCGCATTGCCAATGCCTCTTAGCATTCTGTAAGGTCCCACATATTTCGAATTGAGTTTTCCTTTCTTCCCAAAACTAATCACTCCTTTCATAGGTGAAATCTTTAGACAATCCCAGTAATGTACAAGAAACTCCAACTCCCTTCTCCTCACATTTGCATAAGATTTCTATCGGGTCTGTGTTATTTTCAACCTTTCTATGATAAGCTAAACTTTCTGCATAGCCTCATGAATTAAGTCTGGTCCTATCATGGTAGCTTCACCAACATCGAACCATCTTATAGGAGATATACACCTCCTACAATATAGTGCTTGAAACACGACCATCTGGATGCTGGAGTGATAGCTATTGTTGTATGAAAACTCAATGAGAGGTAGATGATCATCCCAACTACTCTTGAATTCCATCACACGAGATCTTAACATCTCATCCAAAGTATGTATAGTCTTCTCAACTTGCCCATCCGTCTGTGGATGAAAAGTTGTGTTGAGTTTGACCTGAGTGTCAAGTCCTTTCTAAAATGAGTTCCAAAAATGCATGGTAAACTAAGTACCTCTATCTGAAATAATGGACAAGGGAACTTCGTGTACTCTGACTAACTCTTGTATGTATTTTCTAGCATAATCCTCAGCTGAGTTTGTAGTCATAACTGGTAGGAAACGTGCTGACTTAGTCATCCAGTCTACACCTACCCAAATTGAGTCACGCTGTCGGCGAGTGCAAGGTAAACCTGTGATCAAGTCCATTTTCACTTTTTCCCACTTCCAAGTCGGAATACTAATATACTGAGTCATACCCCCAGGTCTCTAATGTTCATCCTTGACCTGTTGGCAGTTTGGACACTTGGCCACAAATTCTGCAATGTCCTTCTTTGTGTCATTCTACTAATACATTTCCCGTAGGCCACAACATATCTTAGTGGCACCTGGATGAATAGAATACTTGGAGCTATGTGCTTCTGCTAGTATTCACTATCTCAAGTCATCTACATCTTGAACACACAGTCTGTCATAGTAACGAAGTACACCATCTCTCCCTGTGGAGAAAGCCTCCACCTCTTTTCTTAGAGCTGCTTCTTTCGATTTGAGCAGTATGAGGTCTTCATCCTGCAATGAATCAACCTCTACCACCAGTGAGGATTCTGACACACTCTGGATTACAACTACTCCCTCAGCTGAATCAACTAGCTACACTCCCAATCGAGCTAACCTGTGGATATCCTTTTCCAGATCCTTTCTTCCCTCTTCAATATGAGCAACACTTCCCATAGACATCCTGCTTAAGGCATCAGCCACCACATTGTCCTTGCCTGTGTTGTATACCACACTTATGTCATAGTCCTTCAATAATTCCAACCACCTTCTCGGATAAAGGTTCAAGTCCTTCTGACTGAACACATATAGAAGGCTCTTATGATCAGTGATAATATCCACATGAACTCCATAAAGGTAATGTCTCCAAATCTTCAAGGTAAATACCACTATTGCCAATTCAAGATCATTTTTCGAATAGTTCTTCTCATGAACGTTGACTTGTCTAGTGGCATAAGCTATCACCTTACCTCGCTGCATCAGAATGCAACTGAGGCTAACTTGGGATGCATCACGATAGACTATGAACCCATCCATTCCTTCTGGCAAGGTCAAAATCAAAGATGTAGTGAGTCGAGTCTTCAACTCTTGGAAACTCTTCTCACATGCATCTGACCACTGAAACTTCACCTTTTTCTAAGTCAGTTTTGTCAAAAGGGCCGCAATAGAAGAAAATCCTTCTACAAATTGTCGGTAATAACCGGCTAAACCCAAGAAACTTTTAATATCTGATGGAGAAGTGGGTCTTGACCAATCTTTCACCCCTGCTATCTTTTGAGGATCTACCTGAATACCCTCATTGATGATCACATGTCCGAGGAAGGCCACTGACTTCAACCAAAATTTGCACTTACTAAATTTAGCAAACAACTGGTAGTCCCTAAGAGTCTACAACACTATCCTTAGGTGATTAGCATGATCCTTTTGATTGCTGGATGTCACAAATATATCATCTATGAACATAATAAAAAATAGGTCAAGATATTTTTTAGACTCCCTTTATCAAGTCCATAAAAGATGCAGGAGCATTAGTTAGGCCAAGAGACATTAGTTAGGCTGTTTTCGGCATGTCACATTCTCTGACCTTAAGCTGAAGATATCCTGACCTGATATCTACCTTTGAGAAATAACTATCTCCTTGAAGTTGGTCGAACAAGTCATCAATCTAGAGCAGAGGATACTTGTTCTTGACTGTGACCTTGTTCATCTAATGGTAGTCGATGCACATCCTGAGTGTACCATCTTTCTTTCACACGAACAACACTGGAGCACCCATAGAGAGATCCTGGGTCTGATAAAGCCCTTACCTAAAAGGTCTTTCCATTGTTCCTTCAACTCCTTAAGCTTAAGTAGAGCCATCCTGTAAGGAGGAATAGAGATGGGCCAGGTGTCTAGATGAAGGTCTATGCCAAAGACTATTTCCCACTTGGGAGGGAGTCTAGGAAGATCTTCAGGAAAGATATCAGGAAATTCACTAACAACTGGAACTGATTGAATAGTTGGGGTTTCGAAACTGGAATCTCTGACCCTAACTAAGTGATAGATTTACCCTTTGAGATCATTTTACTTTCCTTAAGGTATGACATATACCGACCCTTAGGTGCTGAAACACTACCCTTCCATTCTAAGGCTGGCTCGTTAAGAAATTGAAACCTGATGACTAGTTTTGCAATCGACTGAGGCATAACAAGAATGTGACCATTCCATGCCATTAATATGGTCGAAGTCGACCATGTCTAGCTCAAATAGATTAACTGGGAAAACTTTACTCAACACTGATATTGGGCAATTCCATTACACCTGACTAGCCCTAACTGACTCACCAACTAGGGGAGAAACTGATAACGGTTCAGAGAGGATTTCTGGACTAATAGCAAACTAAACGACAATATATGGAGTCATAAAGGAAAGTGTTCTGGATCTAACAAAGCATATACATCAATATGAAAAAGGCGCAACATACCCGTAACCACATCGAGTGAGTTCTCCTGATCCTGATGAGAAGAAAAAGCATAAGAACAGTTTTGGCACTGGTCGCCACGTGTACCTGAAGAAGTACTATGTTGAGCTGAATGACCTGTTGGGGCTATTGAGGTGGTAGACTAAGTCCTCCCCCGTCTTGTGGATGGAAAATCTCCCAATCTGTGACCCAACTGGCCACATCAAAAGCAACCATCCTTTCCTATACGACACTCACCCAGATGGATATTTCCATATCTAGGACATATTGGAAATGAGCGGTTGCTGGAGAGATGACTCTAGGACTGGGATACTAATTGTTATACCCCGAGAACCCAAGAATCAAATTCGGGAGTCAAAATGGAGAAAAACTTGAAATTCGCACCAGATCTTAGAAAGACTCATAAGGTAGGTCGTGAGGAGTGACCACGAGTCATGAGGTGACTCGTGGTCAGCAAAGTTGGCAGGCTCAGGTTGTAGAGGCCACGGCAAACCACGAGTCGTTGTAAGACCTCACGACTTGTGAGGTCCCCCGTGGTCTACCTTGGAGGGTTGGCAAGGTTGGGAAGGATAGTGAAGGCCACAGATGGTGACCATGAGTTGTGGTCTGACCTCATGGGTCGTGAGTTCACCCGTGGGTTGGAGTGTATAGTTGGTTAAGGTTTTGGGCGGTGGGGATCATAGGTGGTGACCCCGAGTCGTGGTCAGCCACCATGATTCCTGTGGTCCCTTTCGGGGTCCCTTGAGTATTTTGGGCAGTGAGCGTCATGGATTCAGGCCACGAGTTGTGCCCCCTAGCAACGACTCATGAGGTCTCTCGTGGGGCTACAACCAGAAATTTCTGTGTTTTTAGTAAGGGTGTTTTTGTAACTCCTAAATTCCTAAGGCCTAAACAATATCATTTTAAGGTCTGAATAGGGTCTTTTAAGGGAGATTAGTCCATGTTAAGCCTAATTCATGCATGCAAGAGTATAGAGAGGAGTCTAGACGGTGATTCAAGGTGTTCTTCCCCAATTTCTCTAAATTCCATCTTGGTCTTTCAAGGGAGATTAAGAATCAAGTATATCCAGGTATGTAAGGTCGTCAATAGGTGAATTCTTCCACACCCATGCTCCTACTCTATGATTTTACTTACAATTTATCAAAAACTCATGGGGTTTTGTATTTGATTATATAAATTCTAATGACTTAATTATGGGTTTTATGATTTTGAAATATTATTATAATCTTTGGATTTTTATCATCTTTTGAGATTTAAATTGATTATAATGTTGTTGAAATTGATTTTCTAAGATATTCAGCTTAATTTTGCATGCCCCGTGATGAATTGAATTATAG
>JACEIK010003111.1:139266-152737 GCA_018107945.1 Datura stramonium | reverse complement strand
ATATTTGCATAATACAATTGGAGATTCAAGAATCATATCAATTATTTAGAAATTAATGAATTTTTTTTTGAGAAAAAAATAACTATTTTTTGACAATTCAAGAACTCAAAACGATCTTTAAAAATATATTGAATACATTAAATATTTATTTAATAACTATGAGATTTATTGTCACTGTGCGAAGCGCGAAAAAACCCCCAAGTTATAATATAAATAGATAGGTTTGTCAAATCTAATTTTAAGTATTAATTATAATTTTTCATCATTGTTAATTACATAAATGATATAAATCATTAATACCTAAAGGTGCTATCATCACTAACTTCAGAAGGGCATAAATTGTGTAATCTAAAATAGTTACTTTATAGGTAAGTGGATGTGCTAAATTAATGAAGCTTTTCCAAAGAACTCATAAGTAGCCTTTCATTCTTGTGAATATCATGAAACACTAATAAGAGAAACAAAGAGGAGGTAAAAACCTAGTGTTTGTTGGGGTCGATTCTCGACATGAATTCTAACATCACTATTTTAATCTTTTCATTTTTATTTATTTTGTCCTTCAATGGAGTTATTGGTATTAATTCTACTAATGCTCCTTTAACTCGCTATCAAATTTGGATTGCCAGTGACCTCCCTATTGGTTCGAATCCTTTGTTCCTACATTGTTGGTCCAAAGACAATGATTTGGGAACTCATTTCCTTGATCCTGGACCTGCTGGCTTTCATTGGCGTTTCCGTGAGAATCTTTGGCAGACAACAAAGTACAAGTGTGAATTTATTTGGGTTATCAAGACCATAACCTTTAACGTTTTTGATCGTGGCTTGTCAGGAAAGTGCAGAAGTCGTGGTGACATATGTTATTGGTTGGTTAGGGAAAATGGCTTCTATTTTGCAAATTATATCAACCCTTTCCCTTATGACTTAAAATTCATGTATTCGTGGTGATATGGCTAGTATAGAATACCAAAAGTTCAATATATCCATGGTGATCATATGAGTAGGATAAATTGCCAACCGGTTGTTTAATGTTATTAATTGTTGTTTTCTCCTGATAACTATGAAATTTAATTTGTTTTTTCCAGTTTCGCAATAAGAACTGCGAACAACATCTGTTAGATCAAGAAAAAATTGGACATATATATAATACCCCTCTCTCTTTATATATATGCAACTAATTCTTTTTTTATTTTTTTTTAATCTTAAAAATCTCTTTAACTAATTTTTTTTTGGATATGGGTATGCCAAACTCTAACTTTGAGTTGCCTACATATCTCGGGTTTCATGAGAAGTTAAGACATATGTAGTTCAAGAAGGTGAAATCATCGCAAATTTTGATTGTCTTTCAAAATTTGTTCCGACATTAAATTATGGCGACACTAGGTTCTATTCGTGATAGAAAATGATAAGATTTTGGCATGAATAGGGTGGATATGATCGTGCTCGAACTTGAGCTATCTACATATCCTTAGAGGAGACATGAATCATGCCAGATGTAGTTCAGAAGGAAATTTTTTCAGTGGCCCTCAAATTTCGCTCTAGTGTTCGACACTGGGTGTTGTAAAAGTGATATGACGAAGATCTTCTTTGAGCTACCTACATATCTCTTGAATTCTGGAAATCATGCCAAGTGTAGTTTAAAATAATTTTGGAATTTGGGTCAAAATTCGACAATTAACAGAGATCTCTTAAAGACGGAATGTACTTTAGCAGCCCCCCAATTATAAATATGGTGCACAACACCCTCATAAGTGAGACTTGACTAGGTGTTTCCTTATTATGTTGGATCATTTGTATGCCAATTGATTCTCAAAATTGTCCCAGTGTCTATCTATGACGACCTCGGGTGTGCAAGGAGTAATTAATTTATGGTAAAAATAAAAGATTTTCCCCAAAATTGAAAGTGTCGAAATTTAGGCGACTCAGACGATATGACTTCAAAAATTTGAGCAGAGTCGAACAACGGATCTTTGAATCTGGCTTGTGAGTTTGGCATTCCTCATTAAGCAATATGCCCTAGTTTACTGCTTAAAGGTAGTTCCACGTTGTGCTAACCTGCAAAGATAGGTGTCATGCCCCGAACATGAGCTCGGATTGATACACGGGGCAAGGAGCCCCGAGAGACTCCAAGTCGACCCATGACATGAACATACATCTAATTCAATTAAGTAAAGCAGAAGACTTAACATAATAAACATGGCGGAAATCCGAACATAACATAATAATTTGAATATACAACCCAAGACTGAAGCTGAATACAATCTATTGTCTGAAAAACCTCTAATTCTGATGAGTTGATGGGACAAGACTCCAACTAACCCGATAAGTCTGGAAACTGAAAATACAAGATAACTGGTAACAAATGGTCCTCGGGAGATGAGGACTCACCAATAGAGACTAGATGCTAATGCTGGAAGCTAGCTAATGACAAGGCTGAGTCTGAAAATGAAAGCCTGTCTCATGAAACGATACAACATAGAGTATGCGGTCAGTACGTGGAATGTACCTAGTTTGCAAGGTAAGTAAAATTGCTTAAATAAGTAAAATCATTTAAAACATGCATAAAATAAAACATAATCAAGACAAGAATCTGAGAGCAGGGCTTGCATGCTATTTTTGAAATCATGATATGAACATAACTGAACGTCATAATTGAATTGAATTACCTAAAGCTGAAATCTGATAATCATATGCAAAACTGTATGTTGGGTCAAACCTGATTTAGAACATATATATATNATATATATCATGAATGATAACATGCATAACTGAAATCATGAGGAACAATGAGAGACTCGTCATATAACCGATATTACCACGATAGAGCTTACGTGGTTCCGACTATCACACTCAAGTGGGCAGAGCCTTCCAAAGTCTTGCCAGGGCTAAGGACGCTACCATGATATTGGTATCAAGCTCAAGGACCCTTGGGGCAAGGGAAAGCTCACATAGGAGGTCCCAAAATAATCTGATCATACCAACGTTAGCGCGTAGTTTTGAGGCATAAAGTTGACTGACCCTTAGCCTACTCGGTGCTAGACACTACTCCCAAAAATATGTATATTCTCTCTATTATTTTTCAATGAAGCTGACCATCGTCTAATGACAAAACTAAATAATCATATACATATAAATCTGAGATCATACATGAGGAGCCTTGGCTCAAACCATATCACAAGCTGAACATAATTGGGAGTATTGACTCCAAAACCATATGGTAAACCTATTAACTTGAAATCATGCATCATACTTGAAAATATGGGCTTGCCCAATACTTAAACATGCTTGAAAATACTTGATTCACTTGAAAACAAGATCATAAACATGGGTAACTTGAAAACATGCTTTTCGCCATAAATATCTCATCATACTTGAACATACATCATAAGTCTCAACTTTCATAAACTTCTTATGGATGGACATTTTAATTTATAAAGCTTGAAAACATAATTATACTTGAAAATAATGTAAAACTTTAACATGAATCATAATTCAATAATAGGAACATACTTAGATCATACCCATGGTAGAAACTTAGAAAATTCATGCATTGGGTTAAAACCCCATAGGATCAACATATACATTTTCGTGAACTAGAAAGGGATTTGGCATGGATATGAATAAATTCACCCATTCATAACCTTATATACCTGGGAAGAACTAATTTTACCACTCCCTTGATTGCTCAATGAAGAATTGAAGAAAACTTGAAGGAATTGAACTTGATCACCTCTCTAGCTCTTCTAAGTTTGCATGCATGAATAGGAATAGCCTAGAATGAACTTTACCCTCTTAAAACTCATTATTCATAATTTAAAATGACGTAGTTTAGGTCTTAGGATCATAGAAATTACGGATAAGCCCTTACTAAATTCGCAGAAAATACCTGACTGCTAGTCCTTATGAGGGACTGGACGAGTCGTTACTAGGGGAAACAAGTCGTCGTCTGCTGTCGTGAAGTGCACTGCCATTTTTTTCCAAGGGTCCCCATGAGGGACCTAATGGATCGTCATTGGTGACCACGAGTCGTGGTCACCACTCGTTACCTCCACTGCCCAACTCCCCAAGTCCTTAATCAATTGTTGACCACAACCAACCTAACGAATCGTGGTGTCTGACCATGACTCATGGGGTCCAATCGTTAGATACACTACCAACTCCTCCTTCACCTTCCAATTGCCCTTGACAACGGGTGACCTGACGACTTGTGGGGCTGACCATGACTCGTGGTCATACCCGTGGTCACCCCAAATTGAAAAATCCCAAGCAAGCCAACACTCCTCACCATGATCACCTAATGACTCGTGGTCAACCTGACGGGTCACAGGATGACTCGTTCTGTGACCTGGTGCAGAAAATCCTATTTTCTCCATTTCAACTCCCGAGTCTGATCTTTGGGCTTTCGGGGTATAACAATATCTCCCTCTTGGAACATTCGTCCTCTAATGTTAAAAATCACACAGAAAAGCAGATAAACGCAACCATCATACTCAAACACTGATCATTTAAGTTGAAAACTGATGGAATGACTTACTCTGATTCAAACTACATGACTGAACTAAATTCACGAATCATACATACATCCATATATATGAAAGAAACTGGGGTACATGAACTGAACATGAAACTGAATAGAGTTTTAAGGTGAAAACTGATACCTCAAGTTGGAACTGAGCCGGTAGGAAATAAATGTGAGTATCTAGCCTTCATATCTGCTTTGGCTCCTCATGTAGCTCCCTCAACATGCTGATTCCTTCATAAAACTTTAACTGAATCTACTTCCTTGTTCCTTAGCCTTCAAACCTGATGATCCAGTATTTCCACCGGAACCTCCTTATAACTAAGACTGTCTTTCACACCGACACTGTCTACCGACACAACTAGAGCTGGATCCCCCAAAATACTTTTTTAAGAGTGATACATGAAAAATAAGATGAACAGAAGCTAATTCTGAGGGTAACTCCAATTCACACGCCACCTTGCCAACCCGCTTCAAAATCCGTTAGGGGCCAACATAATGAGGACTGAGTTTTCCTTACTTTCCAAACCTCATCACTCCCTTCATAGGAGACACCTTCAGAAACACCCAACATCCACTTCGAACTCAAGTTCTCTCCTTCTCACATCAGCATAGGACTTTTGGCGACTTTGAGCTGTTTTCAACCTGTCCCCTATGAGCTGAACCTTCTCATGGCCTCATGTACTGAATCTGGTTCTATCATCGCAGCTTCACCGACTTCAAACCAACCAATAGGCGATCTACACCTCTGCCCATCGAGAGCCTCAAACGGAGCCATTTGAATGCTGGAATGATAGCTGTTATTGTATGCAAACTCGATGAGAGGCAAATGATCATCCCAACTACCCTTGAAATCAATAACACAGGCTCTCAACATATCATCAAGAGTCTGAATAGTCCATTCCACCTGACCATTCGTCTATGGGTGAAATGCTGTACTAAGCTTAACCTGAGTACCAAGTCCCTTTTGAAACAATCTCCAAAAATGAGAGGTAAACTGAGTACCTCTATATGATATTATGGACAAGGGTACTCCATGCATATGAACTAGCTCTAGAATATATAGTTTGGCATAATCCTCTGCGGAATCAGTGGTTTTGACCGGTAGAAAATAAGCGGCTTTGGTCAACCTGTCCACGATCACCCAAATAGAGTCATACTATTAACGAGTGCGAGGCAATCCTGTGATGAAGTCCATATTGATTTCTTCCCACTTCCAAGTAGGAATACTTATATCCTGAAGCACACCCTCCGATCTCTGGTGCTCAACCTTCACTTTCTGGCAATTTGGACACTTAACTACAAATTTTGCAATGTCCTTCTTCATGCCATTCCACCAATAGAATTCCCGTAGGTCACGTTACATCTTGGTGGCACCTGAATGTATCGAATATCTGGAATTGTCAGCCTCATGCAACATTCGATTTCTCAAATCATCAACATCGGGGACACATAAACGAACCTGATATCGAAGCACACCATCTCCCCCTTTGGAGAAAACCTATACCTTCTGATTCTGAATGGCTTCCTTTAACTTTTCCAAAATAGGGTCCTCGTCTTGTCTAGATTTTACATCAGTAACCAAGGATGATTCTGATCCGTTCTGAACAATAACACCGCCATTGACCGAGTCAACCAAACAAACTCCCAACCATGCAAGTCGATGCACATTCTTCACCAGCTCCTTTTTTCCCTCATCTACATGGGACACACTCTCCATAGAGAGTCTACTAAGTGTATCTGCTACCACATTGGCCTTACCTGGATGGTAAAGGACACTCATATCATAATCTTCGAGTAGCTCCAATCACCTTATTTGCCAAAGATTTAAGTCCTTCTGGGTGAACAAATATTGTAGGCTTTTGTGGTCCATAAACACATCCATATGGAACCCATACAAATAGTGTCTCTAGATCTTCAATGAAAATACCACCGCCGCCAATTCAAGATCATGGATTGGGGAATTCTTCTCATGAACCTTTAGCTGTC
Source organism: Datura stramonium (assembly GCA_018107945.1). NCBI lineage: Eukaryota > Viridiplantae > Streptophyta > Magnoliopsida > Solanales > Solanaceae > Datura > Datura stramonium. The sequence continues at coordinate 146,232 of JACEIK010003111.1, read as the reverse complement.
TGGAAGCGTATGCTATAACCTTGCCGTGCTGCATCAATACGCAACTAAGACCAGTCCTAGAAGCATCGCAATACACCACAAACCCATCGGTACCCTCATGTAGGATTAACACTGGTGCTGAGGTAAGTCGAGCCTTCAACTCCTGAAAGCTCCTCTCACAAGCCTCCGACCATTGGAACTTCACCTTCTTTTTGGTCAATTTGGTCAATGGTGCTGCAATAGATGAAAATCCCTCAACAAATCTCCAATAGTAGCCAGCCAAACCCAAAAAGCTCCTGATATCTGAAGGATTCACCAATATAGGCCAATTCTTCATCGCTTCTATTTTATGAGAGTCCACTTTTATGCCCTCACTTGATACTACATGGACCAAAAACACCACTGAGCTCAACCAAAACTCGCACTTGCTAAATTTCGCATAAAGTTGGCAGTCCACGAGAGTCTGTAGTACCACCCTCAAGTGAGTGGCATGTTCCTCCTTGCTCCGAGAGTATATAAGGATGTCATCAATAAACACGATCACGAACACATCCAAGTATGGCTTGAACATCCTGTTCATCAAGCCCATAAAAGTTGTAGGAGCATTCATTAGTCCAAAAGACATAACTACAAACTCATAATGACAATACCGCGTCTTGAAGGCCGTCTTCGGGATGTCACTCCCATGAACCATAGATGATGGTATCCGGATCTGAGATCTATCTCCGAAAAGTACTTGGCACCCTGAAGCTGGTCAAAAAAATCATCAATCCTGGGTAGAGGATACCTGTTCTTGATGGTGACCTTGTTCAATTGCCGATAATTAATACACATATGACGAGAACCATCTTTTTTCAGACAAAGAGAACTGGTGCAACCCATGGAGATTTGCTCAGTCTGATGAATCCCTTATCTAAAAGGTCCTTTAACTGCTCCTTCAACTCCTTTAACTTGGATGGAGACATTATGTAAGGAGGAATAGATATCGATTGCATCTCGGGAAGAAGGACAATACCAAAATTAATCTCCCGCTCAGGAGGGATTTTCGGTAGATCATCTAGGAAGACTTCCGAATCACATACTACTGGGACTAACTGGATAGTCGAGATCTCAAACGTAGCATCCTTAACCCTAACTAGATGGTATACACAACCTTTGAAGATCATCTTTCTGGCCTTAACGTAGGAAATGAAACGACCTAGAGCACAACTGAACTACCCTTCCATTCTATAACTAGCTCACTCGAAAATATGAACTCTACTGCCCGAGTTCACCAATTAACTGAGGAATAACATGAAAATAGACAATCCATGCCAAGAATAACATCAAAATCGGTCATGGATAACTCTACTAAATCTGCTGAGGTGACTTTCTAAAGGACCGTGATCGGACAACTTCTACACACCCGTCTAGCTACAACTGAATCACCTACTAGAGTAGAGACTGAGAAGGGTTCTGAAAAGATTTCAGGAATGACTCTGAACTACTAGCCACATAAGGTGTCACAAAAGACAAGGTAGCCCCTGGATCTAAAAAAGCATATACGTCAAGATGGAAAACTCGCAACATATCAGTGACTACATCCAGGGAGACCTCCTGCTCCTGGAGAGATGCTAAGGCATAGAATCTGTTCTGGCACTGATCACCACCTGTGCTAGTAGATACGCCCTAATGAGATGGGTGGGCTGGTGGAGCTGCTGAAATAGAAGCTGGACCTCGATCCCTATCATGGCCCTGTCTAGCTGCTGGGAAATCTCTGAGCATGTGTCCGGGCTTCCCACACCTGAAGCAAGCACATGTACCCACCAAACACTAACCCATGTGCCTCTGACCACACCTGTCGCAAACTGGAATACTGGAATCTGCGGGCTTGCTGCTTTGACCCCTAGAGCCTGATACTCGTCCTCTCTAGTTGTGCCTAGTTTTGGATGGCACACTTATTGTTGAATATGATGGGGATGAAGATCTCTGGTGGGACTGCTATCGGTGCCCACCACCTGGCCTCGGCTGTGAGAACCTATAGCTGTCAGTCCTGGCCCTCTTGGCCTATCTCTCCCTTAGATGCGTCGCCTCCATTTGCTGGGCGTACAAAACTATCCGAGGGAAATCCGTATCCTGATGGAGCATGGTGTTTCTGTGATCCTTGTCTAGATAGTCCGCCACCCCATGAACAAACCTGCTAACTCGCATCCTTTGATCAACCACTAACTCTGGGGCGTACTTTGACAGACGAGTGAACTCTAGGGAATATTCCTACACTGTCATCTTTCCTTGTTTTAAATTTATGAACTCGGCCGCCTTCAGATCCCTCATCTCACGAGGGAAGAACCGATCTATAAAAGCAATGTGAAACTCATCCCAACTAATAGGGCCCACTCCGACTGCCCTACTATCCTTCCACTATTTAAACCAAATGTGCGTGACCCCCTTCAACTGGTATGAGTCCAAATCAGCACACTCTTCTCTATTCACTCCCATGACCTATGTAATCTTCAAAATCTCATCAATAAACTCATGTGGTTCCTTGTCCACCTTTGATCCAAGAAACTCTGGTGGGTTCATCCTTAGGAAATCTTTGGCTCGTGCTGCCGCCACATTCCTGTTCTGCGGGACATCCTGCCTGCTGGTTGACCTGGGCAGTCAAGGCCTGCTATAGCATCTGAATGACTGCCCTGAATTCAGCATGGGCAACTGGCTCCGGTGCATGGTACTCATGGGCTGGTAGGGCTTGTTGGTGCTCGTCTCCATTTTCATCCTCATGGCTATTTCCATTTCCATTTCTTCTGCTGTTAACTCTATGGGGAGGCATGATTCTGCAATCGTGAATAGAACGAGTTAGAAGGATAGAGAGACATTTCACCACACGACATAAATCATGAAAGAAGGAAACATTTCCTAAATGTCTCGTAGCCTCTTCTTCATAAGTGTGGCGCGCTTCACACCCATGAAAAAGACTCTACTCAACGTGGCTTTTAGACACCCTAGGACACTTTAAAACTATTGCTCTGATACCAGGTTTGTCATAACCCGAACATAGGCCCGAATCGAGACAGGGGACAAGAAGCGCCGAGAGACTTCAAGTCGACCCATGACATGAACATACATCTAAGTCAATCAAGTAAAGTGGAAGAATTAACATAATAAACATGGCAGAAATCCAAACATAACATAACAATCTGAATATACAACCCAAGTCTAAAGCTGAATACAATCTATTATCTGAAAAGCCTCTAATTCTGATGAGTTGATGGGACAAGACCCCAACTAACCTGACAAGTCTGGAAGCTGAAAATACAAGATAACAGATAAAAAATGGTCCTTGGGGGATGAGGACTCAACAATAGAGATTGGATTCTAACTCTGGAAGCTGGCTAGTGACGGGGCTGAGTCTGAAGATCAGAGCTTGTATCATGAAAAGATACAATATAGAGTATGCGGTTAGTACGTAGAATGTACCGAGAATGCAAGGTAAGTAAAACCGCTTAAATAAGTAAAATCATTTAAAACATGCATAAAATAAAATATAATCAAGACAAGATTCTGAGAGTAGGGCTTGCATGCTATTTTATGAAATCATGATCTAAACATAACTGAACGTCATAACTGAATCGGATGCCCAAAGCTGAAATTTGATAATCATAAGCAAAACTATACATTGGGCCAAACATGCTTTAGAAAAAATATATATATCATGAATGATAACATGCATAACTGAAATCATGAGGAATAATGGGAGACTCGTCATATAACCGACATTATCATAATAAAGGTTACGTGGTCCCAACTATCATACTCAAGTGGACAGAGCCATCCAAAGGCTTGCCAGGGCTAAGGACGCTAGCATGATATCGATATCAAGCTCAAGGCCCCTTGGGACAGGGGGAATCTCACATACGAAGTCCCAAAATAATCTGATCATACCTACGTTGGTGCGTAGTTCTGAGGTATACAGTTGACTGACCCTTAGCCTACTCGGTTCTAGACACTACTCCCAAAAGAATGCATATGCTCTCCATCGTTTTATAATGAAGCTGACCATCGTCTATTGACGAAGCTGAATAATCATATACATCTAAATCTGAGATCATACATGAGGAGCCTTGACTCAAACTATGTCATAAGCTGAACATAATTGGGAGTCTTGACCCCAAAATCATGTGGTAAGCTAATTAACTTGAAAACATGATCATAAGCATGGATAACTTGAAAACATGCATTTCGTCATATATATCTCATCATACTTGAACATACATCTTAAACCTCAACTTTCATAAACTTCTCATGGACTGGAATTTTAATTTATAAATCTTGAAAACATAATTATAATTAAAAATAATGTAAAACTTGCCCATGAATCATAATTCAATAATAGGAACATACTTAGATCATACCCATGGTAGAAACTTAGAAAATTCATGCATTGAGTTAAAACCCCATAGGATCAACATATAGATTTTCATAAATTAGAGAGGGATTGTTCATGGGTGTGAACAAATTCACTCATTCATAACCTTACATACATGGGAAGAACTGATTTTACCACTGTCTTGATTGTACAATGAAAAATGAATAAACCTTGAAGGAATTGAACTTGATTACCTCTCTAGCTCTTCTAAGTTTGCATGCATGAATAGGAATAACCTATAATGAACTTACCCCTCTTAAAACTCATTATTCATAGTTTAAAACGATGTAGTTAGGCCTTAGGATTATAGGAATTACAGATAATCCCTTACTAAATTCAATTGACTGCCAGTCCCCACGAGGGACCGGACGAGTCGTTACTAGGGGAAACGAGTCATCGTCTGCTGTCGGAAAGTGCACTGCCATTTTTTTCCAAGGGTCCCCATGAGGGACCTAACGGATCATCATTGGTGACCATGACTTGTGGTCACCACTCGTTACCTCCACTGCCCAACTCCTCAAGTCCTTAATCAATTCTTGACCACAACCAACCTAATGAATTGTGGTGTCTGACCATGACTCGTGGGGTCCAATCCTGAGATACACTGCCAACTCTTCCTTCACCTTTCAATTTTCCTTGACCACAGGTGACCTGAAGACTCGTGGGGCTGACAACGACTCATGGTCACACCTGTGTCCACCCCAAATTGAAATATCGCAGGCAAGCCAACGCTCCTCACCATAAGTCACCTAACGAATCGTGGTCAACCTAACGGGTCACAGGACGACTCATTCTATGACCTGGCGCAGAAAATTCTATTTTCTCCATTTCAACTCCGGGGTCTGATGTTTGGGCTTTCGGGGTATAACAATAGGTAAAAGGGTGACCAAGTACCTGTGCGGTCCAAAGTTGTAATTTGAATTGTGATGTAAAAGAGTAGAGAGTATAGCTAAATGAGTATTAAAGTCCACGATCTGCAAAACTGCTTTTGATTCATGAGGCTGACACATTTGAAACCTCCGATTAGTGGAGTAATTGTGTTGAAAGCTCCCACTGATGGAGAGTTTTATTTGCAGAGAATCCATAATGAAGCTCTGATTGGCGAAGTAGCCATAATAAGAGTCAGTCTACCGGGTCTTAATAAAAAGACCCATTTGATTGGAAGGAATAGTAATAATAAAGAAACTCTGATTGTGCAATCCTGTAATAAAGTCTCGATTGGCGGAGTGGCTTGTAATAAAGAATTCCTGATTGACAAAGTCTTATCTATAATAAGGCTTTGATTGATAGAAGCTTATAATAAAAAAGACCCAAATATCTATAATAGAGCTCCGATTGACGGAGTTTCATAATAAAGCTCTAATTGAGGGAGTCTCGTGATAAGGCTCCAAGTGATGGAGTAGCTTATGATATAAATATATAAGTAATAAAATCTCTGATCTATGGAATTATTATAATAAAAATCCCTAACTGGAGAAACAACTTGTAATGTAAAATCCTCTGACTGGTAGAGCAACTTGTATTGTAAAAGCCTATGAATGGCGGAATAACTATAACATACAAATCCTCCATCTAGTAGGGTGATTGAAGTATAACGACCTTTATTTGGTGGGGAAATTAAAATATAGAGGGTCTCTGTCTGACGAGGCATTCAAAATGTATAAGGCCTCCATTTGGTGGGTCGATTGAAATGTAAAACTTTTGATATGTGTCCTGTTGTTCTGGACGAACTTGCCTTGGCCTATTATTCGGGGCAGACTGTCATGTCCTATTATTTAGGGCAGACCACCTTGTCCTATTATTCGAGGCAGACTGCCTTGTATTATTGTTCGGGAGGAATTTCGTGTGATGTTCAGGTAGATTGCCTTATATTTAGTATACTACTTTTGTCTTTTTGCACAAGTAGGAAACCTTGGGTTTTTCTTGTACTGGAAGACTAACACATTGATACTTGTTACCTTGTTCTCTTTTTATAGACAGGGTGTTGATATATCGACTTGGTTTTCAGCAATATGCTATGTGTCCTTTAGTTATGATTCTGCAAAAATTTAAGAAGAAATCTTAAATTTGGGTGTAGTAAATGATGAGACAGGGGAGAGGTAAAATTAGCCGTTTGTTTTGTGAAGATGCGGTGGTGAGCGCACGAATGGCGCCTTTGATCACCAAGAACATACTTATTGTTGACGTGGTGCTGTTTCATCAGGACTTTTATATCTTCTCTCAAAGAAAATTGATTAGTTTTAGGAGGGGGTATTTTGTTGATTGAGAACTTAACCTAGTAGCTATATCTTCCTTCATTCTTCTAACAGTTGTATCGAAGCAGTGTGATGAGATATCAACATTTTTCTGGTCGCAACTTTCTTTTCAAAATCTACCTCGATTTATGATTCAACACTCATACTTCTGTTAGAGTGATGTAATCAATGTGGCTTGGGATGCTAAACGGATCTTTTAAAGGGTATAAAGAATATTTTGTTAAATGTGATCGTGCCTGATTTAGGCCGCCTATCAGGTATGAACACCTAGTTTTTAATCAAACCTAAAGTTTTATACCTTTTATGTGTTTAAATATTTCTTGTGGG
>JACEIK010003111.1:116321-139058 GCA_018107945.1 Datura stramonium | reverse complement strand
ATTTTTTAATATATATCTTTTTTAATTAAAAATAATTAGTTAATAGTTTTATCATTGCATTTTATTTATATCTTTAATTTTTTTTAAAAAAATCTAAATTACCTATAAATCCCATAATCATACAACCAAAATTCATTCTTCCACTCAATAGTCCAACACACACAAAAACACACATCACACAACATACATACAGACAAAGAGAGGACAAACAAAGAAACAAAGAAAGAGAAGACGAGAGGAAGGAGAAGAAAAGAAAAGAAACGAGAGGAATAGAAAAATGAACACAAAGAGGGAAGAGTAGAGAAAGAAATAAGATAACTAGAGAAAAGAAAAACACACATAATAGACAAGAAAAAAAGAAGGACAAGGAAAAAACAAAGAAAAGAGATGAGAAGAGAAGAGGAGAGGAAGAAAAATAAAAAATAAAACTTTTCGAGAGAATAGAAAAAAAAATTAAGCAGCGATTTTCGTATGTTTTTAGCCGTGAATCATCATTAACACCATTATAATATCTCTCTTTTTTTGTCAGAGATTGCAGTTCNCTCTCTTTTTTTGTCAGAGATTGCAGTTCCATTCGCGATAAGACCTGGAAAGGCTGCTACCAGTATGCCATACATTAATAAAATAAGATAATTTGAATAAGTTTAAAACAAATCAATAAAAAGGCAAGACATAGGCCTTTTTCAGACTCATAAGCATAACGTATTCAAAAATTAATCTAAGCCAAATTAGTCAATAGAAAGACCATGCTAGAACAACGGGACTTGAGAGGTGACTAATACCTTTCCCTCGGTCAACAGAATTCCTTATCCAGATTTCTAGTTTATAGATCAATATTAAACAGTTAACTTTCTTTTAATTTAGAAATTCAATAAGGTGACTTGAAACTCCAAAACTCAATTTCAAGTGTCGATTTTAAATAAATAAAGAAGCTCTTTTCAAAACATCACTTTAGTTGAAAAAAAACTTTCAAAATTTCAAACCCCTCAAACGGGGGTTTGAGAAAAAAGGGTTGTGACATCAGGTCGAGAGAGAATGATAAAAAGTGGGTGGATGAAGAATGGTAAAGCTGGTATTTACAATGGGCTCGTTTTTAAAGGCGTTGCTTCGATCATTTGTTGAAGCGATGTCTCTTCTGTAGGGAGTCATCGACACTCGTTTGATTCCCTAGAGTTTCATTTCTTTGATTGACTCTCTTGTAACTTGTTGGCATTGACTAAGTTCCAAACCTTATGTCTTAGGGATACACATTTTACTGTGTGTTGGGTTTCAACCTTAGAGCGAGAAGCACGATTCTTGGGAAGGTCCAACAGTGATATGTTAAATCGACTATTTTCTTCAATTGGTAGTGTGTAGTAAGATTTTGTTAGTGCAAGCCGGATAGACTAATCCATACAACTCCATATTATCTGACTTCGATTATTCTCTTTTAGTAGTTTGAGCGACGGGTTTTTCTTCTCTCATTGAGGGTATTGAACTTTGGTCTCTCAAATCTTGGTGGAAATACGAGGTTAGATCATCTTATCGCTTTGTGCACACATCCCTTGGATATAGGTTTTCATACATTACTATCTAAACTTCTTCCCAATCTTCTTGTATCGATAACTTATTTGGTTGACGTCCTACAATTGATGTAGTAAGTGTAGTTGGTTGGGTGTGGAATGTTGATGTGATTCTGGAAGCATTTTGTTTGGTAGTTTTCCTAGCGACGTTTGTGGAGGAATCCCATGTATGGAAAAGGATATACTTTGAGTTGAAATGCTGAGCTTAGGAGTAAAACTTTAGGTTCAAGTGGTGGAGAGTGTCTCCCATATTGACCCATAAGTTTCTATGCATCATATTCCTTCCAATGTTGTTTGTTTTATGCTTGCAAAGAGATTGAACCATTATTGGTTGTAGAGAAATGGTTTATCATTGTTACTTATTTGTGACCATTTTAGTTGTTTTGTACAAACCAACCTTTGAATTTAACATCTCCTAGTTGGACGCCCCGACTCGTGCTTGACTTGGATCTCCATCCTTGCTAATTTTTGGAGTGTCTCCAAAAAGTTTTCCCGATGTTAGGAGTGATTCTCTTGATTATTTCTTGGCTTATCCTAGGATGTTTTGTTTGAACGCATTAAGTTCTCTAGATTTTATCGATTCGTACTCTAATTTTCCTTTTCTGCTATCAAAGGGGAAATACAAACTTTTATTATAAAAGAATAGAGACTTATATAGGCTGCTACATATCCCACCAAGGTAAATCAAGTCACACGCAGTTCCAATTATAAAAGGGGAATGTTGATTTTACTAAAATATGATCGAACTTGATAAAAGTTGCCTACGTATCTAACCATGAGAAATCAGGTCAAATGTAGTTTTGTTACATGGAAAGATGCAAAATGACAATTTAAAGGGGAGCCTATGTAGGAGTTGACTTTAGATGTATTACTTCTGAGTTTCTTGTCTTGGAGTTTGTTTGTCCATCATTTTTGTTAAAATTAGGTCTTCTTGGATGAGTCCCACACAAAGCGTGTAACGACCTTGTTACTTCCAACAAGGACGATGGCGTTCCTTATGATTGTAGCTTTTTTCTATTCAACTCTTTTATTTTCATGATCGGGTCTTGGTTGTGTTGTGATGCATTGGCTTGCCTAATTTTGATCAAATGCTGAATTCGGTATCTTAGCCTATTGCAATCCTCAACATCATGACCTTGAATGCCAGAATGGAATGCATAATTTTTTTCTCATTAAACCACCTAGGTAATGGGTTGGGAATTTTTCCTAGCTCGGGTTGCAACAAATTTGCAGCCTTTAACCTCACAAATAACCATGCTAATGATTCAACCACTCAAACGTGGCTCTGATTGCGGTTGCCTTCTGAATTTTGTCCAAATGCGAAAAATGGGCGATCTCGATGGACTGGAACTTGGGTCGGTGCATATAATGGTGATGGGTTTTGGTATGCCAATATCTGAGTATGTTGGTTATCGACATTCCTAAGCGGTTGGGAGGATTCTTGTGGCATCACAATTGATACCTCTTCATGTTTTCTCTCTATCCCTGTGATGGATTCTGATTGTGCAGTTTCACTCGAGTGGTTGGATAACTTAATTTTTCAGGATTTAATCCCTTCTTCTATGAAATATCCCATTCTGACAAAATCGGGAAACCTTTGTCCCACCATGGATATCAATTTTTCTATGTTGACTCTTTTTTAATTGTAGATGAAACACTTCATCAATTCACTTTGTTCCATCAGTTGTTGAACTTTTCTGGCCTCATTCCTCCATCATCGAGCATATTCCTGGAATGATTCAGTAGGTTACTTTTGTATATTGACATGGGAGAAATGGTCAGGCATGATTTCCGTGTTAAAAATATAATGAGTCATAAAGACCTCAGCGATGTCACACCATTCTTGCCAATATCGGGGGTCATGTTTGGTATACCAAGTAAGATCTTCGTCAGACAGGCTCCTAATGAACAATTTCATTATGAGTTTCTCATTTTTACCAATCCCTATTTATTTGTTGCAATATGCTCGTAGATAAGTGAGGGTCACCTATTCCATCAAATAAGTTAGACTTTGGTGGCTTGTATCCAATTGACATATTAACATCTAGAAGGACACAAATCTTGATAGTCCAAACTCTTGCTGCCTCAAGTTTTCTAGAGACACTTCATCACTTGGTCTAGATTGCGGACCTCATTTATAAATGCGTTTCCTGCAATTTCTCCCTCAATTTTTGTATTCCTTGGGAACCTAGCCATAGTAGGCATGGTGAAGACTGCTGTCCCCATCACACACAAAAGAGGAACGTGTCATTCTTGAAAAGCAATGGTGTTTGTTTCCTGAACATATTGTGTTGGAGGATAATCCAAGGTGATGATGTGGGGATATAATAAATCCTAGTGATTTCGCATAGGATTGGTTGTATATAGGGTACAGTGAGGTGGATTTTGCAGGTCGGTGGGTGGAAGAGGGGATAATGGATTTTTTAAGTCTATGGTGATGATGGGAGGTTGCGTTATCAGAAAAGGTTCGAACATCGGAGATCCTAGTGAAGCAAAATAGGGAGGGAGTGGTAGATTAGTCGAGGTTGGATGAGTCAGATCACTAACTCTTTACAGTTCTCCTCTTAGTGTCTTGAGTTGTCACTCCAGGTGAGCAACATGCTCATCATTATGCATGTTGTTTCTTCTCTTGGAACCTTCTAGTTCGTTTGTTAATATCGGGGTACTTTTGAATCGGGTCAACATCCTCGATGTTAATCATTATTGGTCTCGATTTATAGTTTGATTTGGCTAGTTGTTATCGATCAACACTATCAACCTTATAGGGGATAGGAGAAAATAATTGCGAAAAGATAAACACAAGGTAAAGAGTAAGTTTAGGCTATACGTAGGGATATTTACACAATTAACACATCGAGTCATGTATGCAAACAATGTCAAGTATACGGGTCTTATTAAGGGTCTCTTTTGCCAGAGGTGGGCCTATGTTTCAAAATAATGCAACAAATGATAGAGTGATCCAAGCTATTCAGACTTGTTATAGTGGAGAATTGTCATTTATCTTGATGGAATTCGACCATTACATTCTTTGGAAAGTAAAGATGAAAAGAAATAATAATACAGGAAACATAAAAATAACGGGTATCAATGATGCTTGGAAATCTTGAATTCGCGACGATTCAAGTTTCTTGTATCCCATCTTATTATTGGATTGTTTAGACATGTCGGGTATGAGCTATGGCATATACGTAGATGCAGGCAGATCTTTATACCCTGGGACAAGATAAACTTGTGCCCACATGTGAGGTGTGTAGATATTTAGATCGAGGAGATGACTTCATACCCAATCTTCTTTAATCAGATCAGAGAATCCGTCAGTCTTCCTTCAGAGCATGGGTCTAAATGCTCGCGATCGATCTCGAATAATGCCTAGTATTTTGTGATATATCCAACATGGTATGCTTGAATTTCGAAAGTGAGCATATCATCCAATCCATGATTAGATGCCAGATTTTAGGCACCATACAGAGAAGCCCAAAACATACTTCAATTTCGTATATGTACTCACAAATAGGGACTGTGTGTTTGGCCAAATTGTCGCATCACACAAATAAGAGCATAAGGTCAGATGCCGTGCAGACCCATAAGATCTATGTTGTAAAGTCTAGGACTTCTCAAGTAAGAAACTTTGTGCTTATGCCAGGTGTAGTTCTAGCAGGTGTCCATACCACAAAGTCTACACATAAAATCGTAATAACCATTGGCACTGTGCGGGCGATCCATGAATTGACTCATCCTTTTTGTGTGACTATTGATCCTGTTCAAGTGGTCTATTCATATGTTGTATACCAGCAGATGCTTGTGGAAATTCTTTATGTCCCACATTTGAAAAAAATAAGTTATGATTGTCGAAAAAACCTCACTCTGTGGCTACAGTTTGACAAAGACCTCAACATCTCAGTGAATATCCTCTGGACAATAGTGATCCTTCATTTCTCAAATTCTTTGATTAGTGAACAAGCTACCAAATTAATTCTCATGTCAATCTTCCTGGATTTTCTACAAAAGATCAAACTACCCAACAGAGTAATAAAGAAATTAATAGGGCACCTATCCTCCCATTTGAGAAGAGAATAAGAGAACTCATCCTTATAGGGTTGATAATCATCCTTGTGTTCATACCTTTTGTACATATACTCTAGAGAAATCTCATTGTTGTTGAGGCATTAGAGGTGTGGATTCTCTTTCAAACCTAAGTACTTCAAGAGCTTCTTACCCGACTGACCTAAGGGAATGACTAACTTTTTCCCTTGATAGGGTATATTGGTAACCATCAACTTTCTCTAGTGTCAGTGTTATCTCAAAGTCATTGAATTTGAAAATCACCCGAAGGGGATCCCAATATTTCAGGAGTGTTAGAATGATATTCTTGTCGGGAACTATATAGATAAAGGAGGTAAAGAATCTGAGTCACTTCTTGATCTCATACCCATGCAATCCTTTGATGTTCTCCCACCACTTCTTCAGTTTGGCTAGAACAGAGACAAACATTTAGGTATTTTAGAAGCTTGAGATGACAAGTTCCATTCTCTATAAATAAAGTAAACAAAGTCTTTTTTAACATCATTTTGGCTTGGATCCACCTATCATATGTCACCTGAGAAGATAATACGATTTGTCATTCAATTTTAATAGAAAAACCCATCGATGCAAGGGTGGATTTCCTAAATATAGAGTCGATACCAAGGAAAGATTTATCTAAGGTGTTTATGAATACAACATGATCTATCTTGATAGACTAGAAATATATTTTTTAGATCTTGAGAGTGAGACTGAATAACTGCAAGAGGATACATAGTAAAACTAGATGTACCAGACTCTGAAACTAATGATTTTGAAAAAAGGTTTGGAGAAGCGCAATATGCTTCATTGCGTGTTCAATATGTGTTTGTGTACGACCAAAATTCGATAGAAAGTGCAATTATAGTGTAGGAAAAACAGTAAGACGTAGTGTCTTTCAAAGAAATAAGGAACACAAGTTTGAATTCAATTTGCTTTCTTTCAAACAAAACAATGTATATTAGACAAGTAAGTAGGCAAAAATATTATAAAAAGCAAGTGGCAGGCAGAAAAAAATAATCAAATATCCCCAAAATGTAAATCTTAAACTAAATTTATTATGTTAGAACCTAAAGTCTAAGTCTCCAGCAGAGTCACCATTTAGTTGATGCCTATTTCGAATGGATCAAAATAGTTCACAACTTTGGTTGTGTTTCCTCTGGTTGGTATGTGTTCAGAGTCGCCGCCTAATTTTTAAGGATATATTAGAAAATCTATTTATATTGAAATATCTACTCTATTTTAGTTTACGAGACCTGAATGGTTTTAGATAAGGGTTTTCTTTACTCCAAGGGGAAGGTGGAAGACACCCTTCAGGGCCTATCCTAAGATAATCCTTAAATTTAGTATAAGATATACTAGTGCATTTATCTATTTATTTATTGCTATTGCTACTTGCTAAAAGGTGTTATAGGTGGAGATAATTTAAAGTAATGAAAAAGCAGTTAAAATAATTCATAGCTAAAAATGTGTGAGATATATGAATTATATACAAAATATATAGGTAAGATATACGTATGATGTATGGTGTGATGCAATAGTATGTAGATAACGTGTTATGTATTTAAAAGTAAATAGCTTATAAGCATATGAGATAATGTGTGTGTGTGTGTGTGTGTATGTGTGTGTATAATATAATATGTGTGAGAATATATGAAAGTAGCATGTGTATATAAGAGGTATATGAATGTGGGTGTGTGGTATGTAAACGAGAAGATATTGTCAGAATAATATATATATTTTTTATGAAATAAAGTAGTGAGTGAATTATAAAATATTATGGTACGTAGACAATGTATGTAGACGCTTATGCGACAAGGTGGTTAAATGATTAATGACAATAATGTAGTATGTATTAAGTAATGTATAAAATATATGCGGTACAAAAACATGTGTCTATGATGCGGTATATATAGTAGAGGAAAATAAGAGTAAGATATGTAGGTAAAAATAATATATTCATGTAATATATAATTGTCGAGTGTAGTTAATGGATATGAAATATACACCTCATAACTTGCCTTTGGAAGAAATGACTTGGGCTTATTGATAGGGCCTAAAATCAAATAGATTTAAATTTGGTAAATACATATATTGTTTCGGCCAGGAAGACCCAATTTGTAGAGGCCGATTATCTTAAGACCAAGAACCTTTTGCAAGCTTAATTCAGAATATTTTTTTCCAATTCAAAAAAAAGAACTGCTAAAAATTTGCAGTTATTCTCATGACATGGGAAAATCGTGCTTGAAAATCTACTCTTGAAAAAATAGTTTTTTTCTCATTCTGCCAAAACCAAGTGATTAAGTTAAATTCAATGTTAAAGGGATAAGGAGGCTAACGACTGAACTTACTGCTCTTGCGTGGTTTCTACAACCTAATACAAGCAAAATGAATTCTTGATGCAAAATGCAAAATTGGCAAAATGTTATTCAAGACATGCATACATACATCGTTATAAAAGAAACAGTATGATAAAGAGAGGAGGAGAATATGCTGGAGATTTTAGGCCTGAATTAAGGACTGCTAGTCAAGCTGACAACACAACTATTTTCCCTTCTCTGATTTGGAAAAAAGACAGTCATATCATAACTCTAAACGCGCTCTCGAGTGTACATGTACAAATACAAATAAAAGAAATGAAAGAAGACACTAGAGACAACAACAATTTCAAGTAAATGAAGTAAGAAATCAAATAGTAGATCATATAGTATAAATCTGAGGTGTTGCATACTAGTGAAATGAATAATCCAAGAAAAAAAAGAAGTTGTACATAACATCACAAAGAAGCAGTGTACATTGTCATATATTGTCGATCCACGCAACTCTTATGGAATCATGTCATATTTCGCGTACAGATTCAGCTACCATTTGATATGTTTAAATATGAAGTATAAGGTCTCATTCTTAATTGTTGGGTGAAAGAAAATTTTCCGTAGCTATATCAGTATTAAGACATGAGAAAAGTAGTACAGATGGAAATTAACTGCTCAAATTTAATATTTGGCATATAGAGAGATCATGAGACAAATTTTTCTTATTTAGATCAAAGAAGCAAGTAATTATCACACAAAAATAGACAAGTTATGACCTTAACTTATATTTTCATCATTCAAGGGCTGATGTTCTAGATAGTAAGCTAAAAATGATTCTTTAAGGTAATGGGGGTGTATGAAAAACTTGGTAAGTCACAAATTTTGAATGAGAAGCAACATGTCTGACTAATATAATTCTATAACAATGAGCAACACGAGAGGATAAATCAAGACAAAGCTAAAAACATTACTTATGACTAAATCTTAAAGTCTGGTCCTAACTAGTTTCGAAAGTCAGGGAGACACAATGGGAGGACAAATCAACAGAGAAACTAAACGACTAAATCTTAAAGGCTTCTCCTAACTAGATTTGAAAGTTAGGGAAGACACAATGGGAGGACCAATCAACAGAGAAACTAAGGGCAACTTAATCACATCGTATCTAAACTCCTCATAAGTCACTTGAGGTTGGGCGGGTTTATTTCTTCTTAAGGGAGCCTTGAGGAATCTGTCATGTCATAGTACACTCATACAGACCTAAACATGGATGAAATTGAACTGGTTTTTTTGATAACCATCGTGTCTAGTCCAACTTACACGCACCTCGGCTAATTTCACGAGATACCTGCCACTTCCCACCAACAGGTATCAGGTAACTCTGTCCATCAAGGCTAGAACGGATGGAAAGAAATCACTAGTGTTTTTAATCTCTACTGAGATTTGAACCTAAGACCTCATGGTTCTCACTCACTTCATTGACCACTAAACCACGGTTTGAACAGGTTTTACGCTCATAAGTCAGGGTCTCTCAAGTTAATGCAAGATTTCTCTTACCATTTTTACTAACATTAAGGGGGCAGATTGCCCACTAAATTCCAGAACACAACCAATACCGTAAAAACTTATGGAGACAAAGTTTACCTATTTCCAGAAAAAGTGTGACTAAAGTCTCAACTAGTTACATTGTTTAAATCGATAAAATAAGCTATTTGAAAATTTCCTCGCTATTTGTCGATTTAACAAAATATCCTAACAATGGAGTTACACATGTAGGGTATCTACATGTTCATAAATTGAGAGAGAGACCAAGACAGTCAGAAAATAAGAAATGAACCACCTATTAAGTAAGTTGAAACTTGATCAATATTTGATCAAGTCACTACCTCCTACTCTTATTTGTTACTTGTCGAGATTTAGTAAACACACAATTAATTATGCATTTGGGAATCAAAAAGTAAAAAAAGACACATAAATTCCTAACTCAAGGATTGACCTTTTATTCTCGACCATGCTTAAATAGTGATTTAAACTCTATATTACCATTTCTCCTTTACAATGAAACAGTAAAGACTAATAATGACTCAATATATACACACGTATCATATTCACAGTCCTATATCTAAATGAGAAACTAAAATGAAAAACATGGAAGAGCAGGAGGTATATCTCCGAAAACTAATGGACGTTCCTACTAGCGACGTGGTTTAGCCTTTAGCTTATACTGATTTTTGAGGAATATGATTAAGCATAAAAATCTTAATAAGTATAGAAAACATCAACGAACATAGGCCACGTTAGATCATTCACTCTTTTCATTCACGGAACAAAGTGGAAGTGTGAGAAGAAAGGTTATGGGCATTCAATGTATTCATTCATTCACATATATACATTGAGTGACAATAAAAGTAAAATAGAGAAGAAGGAGTTTCACCTTGTGTTGGACAGGCGTACTGGGGACCTTGTTGCTAATGAATTAGTAATATACGAACTCATTTTACTTTTTAAGCATGAGCTATTGCTTTGTTTTCACAAAAATTAGAAAGCTTTTATGCCTTTTCTCTTTTTTTGTGTAGACATTTGACTTAGATAAAGAAAATAGAAGAATTAAACTAAAAGCAATCTGTTGGAAGAAAAAGGGACCTGTATGTTGCACATGGGCACCTTCGAAACACAGTGTTACACAGATGAAGCTAGAAGATTTGTGAAATTGAACATGAGAACTGCAAATTGGCATTTGTGGAATACAGGTGCCACCTCAAGTGACTTTCAAATAACACTACTTTATCCTATTAAAGGATCTACGAGCCGCAGATGGACACCTGCGAAATGTAGGTGCCATGCAAGTGAGCCGCACTGCCGTCAAGGGTAAAATTATCCAACTTTGGCATAAATTTACCTGAAAAACTTTCAAGGGCAATTTTGGTATATAAAAAAGAATTTTTAGATTTTTACCGCAATTATACATTCACATATTATGTCATATTGATTTTGTAGAGAGAAGTTAATAGAGAGAGAAAGTAGAGTACAATTACTTCCTTCTTCTCAATTTTTATTGGGCGAAGAACTCCATTGTTGCGGATCTTAAGCTTGAAATTACTTACTTAATATGATGAATTTAGAAGAATTCCTTATGAGTATAATTTCTCTCTCTTTATTTATGAGTAGCTAAATTTCTTACTAGGTGTGTGTGTGCATGATGGGTGTCTAGATTTGATTGGGTGTTGATGAATTGTTCTTAGATTTGAATAGTAAGCATGGATCTATTGTTTCTTCTAAGTTTTAATTCAATAATAAATAGATGCAAACACTGATTTAGCTTTCTTATAAATCTAACTTTTGCTTAAAAGAGGGAAGTAAGATTTGTGTGAGGATTCAATAGTAAGGAATTGGATGTATGATGCTTGGGCTTGAGCTAGAGATAGTCAAGACCTATATTCATATTTCATTAAAGGCTAGAGATAGTTTAACCCTTCTTTAAGCTTTGTTGGTTGATTTATTGATTGGCTTTGGGGGTTGAGAAAACCCAAGGTAAACATATCCTTTTGGTTGAGAAACATAAGATGCAGTCATAACCAAAGCCTCTCCATGCTCTAATTGAATATAAGACATTTTAATCAACACCTATCAAGTCGAGGTCCTATAAAATGCACACCCTTAGTCACTCTCATTGATTGCAAAAAGTAGATTGCCCCTGCTTTGTTTTACAATTTGATATCAATACTTACTTCCTTTTCCCCCTAATATTTATATTATGTTTTTTAGACATGACTCTATCTAGTTTGAGTTAATTTACAACTCTGGGATAATCTCTCCTTAATCTCTGTGAGATTCGACCCCGACACTCATTGAAAATTTATTTTTTTGACGACGACTGCAGCCACCTCCTTTAAAAGAGAGAGTTGTTTGGGCATTATCAAAAACTGACGCTGTTGCCGGGGATTGAGATGTGATTGTCATTTGTTGTTTAACAATTCAAATTTATTTTGCGTCTTGTGTTGCTTTTATTTCGTTTTGTGTTTTTGTTGATTGCTTAGGAGTGTAATGATGAACCACGCCAGTGATGCTCGTAGTGTGGATGGATTCATGGATGCAGAAGATGAGCCCATGACTCAGAATGTAGCTAGTGTTATTCGCCTACCATCAATGGTAGGGAATGCCGTAATCCATGTGAAAAGAACCATGTTACATCTTTTGCAAATAAAAGGGCTACTTGGTGGATTAGTTAGCGAGGACGCTAATCAGCATCTTCGAAGCTTTATTGAAATTTGTCAACTATTCAACATATCTAACATCAGCCAAGAGTCAATTCACTTGAGGTTATTCCCATTCTCCTTGACAGGAGAGACTATGACATGGTTGGAGGAGCTACCTCCTGGGTCCATCACATCTTGGAACAACTTGACTGAAGTAGAGGTGGGCATAGTTTGGGCCAATTCAAAATTTAAACCGATTCAAATTTTTTAGATCTTTGGATTGAATTTTTGGATTAGATTTTGGATTTTAATTAGATGTCGGATTTAGTATCTAAATTTTTATACCCTACATTTAACCCTAATCAATTACTCATATCATATGTGTTCAATACTAATAAGTCCAATTTCCAAGATCTAATAGATTAATATACCTATGACCCATTACAATTTTAGATAAATATGAAATTTTCTATTAATCAAATATAAAAATATAAAATATTTCATGACTCAGTAAAGTTTAATACAAAACATGAGTGGTAGAGTCACCTCAATTCTTGTTAATTGTAGAAAGTTATAAATTTCAAGGAGAAAACATTAGGTGGATTGAGGTTGTAATTGTTATGGTCTACCTAAAAACCTCAAAACTCAAAAAATCCAAACTGATTAGTCCAAAATCGAACTTAAATATCCAATTCAATCCAAACTTATTTGTATTGTACTTCTTTTAATCTAAAAAATAAATATCCAAATCAAAATTCTCATATCCAATACGATGGCCCGAACGTCCACCCCTAGACTGAAGCGTTCCTTGATAGATTCTTTCCACCCTCTCAGACACTTCAACTACGTGATGAGATCACAAACTTCCGGCAACTTTCGGGAGAAACCATTCATGAGGTATGGCTGAAGTTTCAAAAGAAAGTTGCCATTTGTCCAAATCATGGACTGTCGTATGGGGTATTTCTTCAATGTTTTTATCAGTCCCTTGATTCAATCAACAAGTATGTGGTAAATAATTTGATTGGTGGTTCGATCATGCACTAGACCTATGGACTTGCTAAGGCACTCTTGGATCGAATGACTAAGATCAACCAGGCATGGCACACCAGGGAGATAGAGGTGTCCCCAAATGCATCTTCCAAACATATGACAACTGAAATACGGAGAAGAGATGAAGAAAGAGATTGAAACATGGACAAAATAATGACTCAAGTTGAGATGCTTGCAAAACATGTAATACGGTCCGGAACCAAAAGTGTTAATGCTATTGGAGCCCAAGGACGCAACTAATTTGAGGAAGATGTTCTGCAAGATAGATATGATGAGGAATGCCAATACATGATGGGACAAATGGTGGGTTCTCATCTTTCACGACCCGAGTCTATACCCTGGACGAGACACGGTACTTAGGATCACAACCCCAAGTCAACCCATGGCCTATCATAACACTGGCTATTCTGAGTAAAACATAGCAGAAGCTTTAAATAACGAAATCATTTAAGGAAAGATGATATAATAGTAAGTTCATACATCTGAAAGAACAACAGTACTGAACATCTGAAATTCTATTTGAAAGCCATCTACTAAGGATGAGTTTCTGGAATAAGCCTCCAACTAACTCTAAAATCTAACTGAAAGGAAATTAAATGAAGTAAATGAAATTTCGTCCTCGGAAGATGAGGACTCACCAATGCCTCTGCTGAAATCACCCGAAGAGATCTACTAACGGCGCTGAGACTGGGAACCTGCGGCTGTATCATAAAATGATACAACATAGAAGTATGCGTTAGTAGTTTGAATGTACTGAGTAAGCAGGAGAAAAAAATACTGGATATAAATAACTGAACTGAATGACATGCAATGACCACTGATATACTGAACTGAAATATACTGGGATGGTCGAGATGACCCTGTCTGATGGTCAAAGACATGCCCTATATCTGAGATTTCTGAGTCTGAACTAATTATGTTGAATTGAGCAAACTGAAACCGAACTGGCTAATCTGAGACTGAACTGACTAGTGGGAGAGTCTATAACCGACATATAACCACGTGAGTTAGACGTGGAGTCCGATGTATACACCCCATTGTTAGGACCCAATATACCTTGCTAGGGTATAAAAGCATGGACCGTGAGATCACTGTTTGGGCCATGAGGCCAATAAAACTGTAACCTAAGGTGGCAACGTAGTTCTGGGAACCTGGGTGCACTGGAACCCCGATTCGCTCGGTGCTAAGTCCTACTCCCACTGGATAATCCGAACATGACTACTACTGCCGAGCTGATAGATCGAAACTGGGGCCCAAGACTAAGTCAGGGATACTTATCTGGAAGTACCCTGAGAGTCTTATTGGACTGGATTTGGAAACTAGTGTTCTAAGACTGGTCAGAGCTGCTTATCTAGAAGCGTCGTAACTGCATAAAGAACAAACTATAATCTAAAGCTGGGGTCCTAAGGCTAGTCAAAGCTTCTTATCAGAAAGTGTCATGATCACCTAACGAACCACTAAAACTGATACTGAATATAATTATGATAACTGGGAGGTACTACTAACACCTTGGGAATTTCTATAGTCAAACTGATCAGCTGACATTTTTAGCTGACACTAAGTATTCTAACACTTTGACTGAAACTAGGCTAACATGTATCTGAGTGAGAATTCAGCATGTACAAATAATATGGGAATCCACAACACTGATAGAATCTGGAAAAATTTCAAGGTTTAATCACTATAGCAAGATTCTAGTCTTTTCTACTTCTCAAGGACTAGGGCTAAATTTACTGTACAGGGATAAACATCAATACTGTCACAAACTGGTGGAAAATATCTATAATTATCATAAAACAATATTCTGCATGAATTAAGCGAAGCATGACTAAGAATTTCTTAACATTTAATAATCTGCAGGAATTGAATTGATAAAGAAAATAGGGGAGAATTTTGGGGACACAAGGGAAGAACTATTCCCTTGTTGAATTCCCACATACCTGGAGATGGAAATCCCAATGATAAATCCTTGAAAAATCTGAGAAGAATCGATAACCCTAACTTCTGCTCTGAACCTTCCTGAGAGAGACTTTACACTTAATTGATGAGAGATGAGGAAAAAATAAGAGAAAACCATCGGTTTCCCCCCTCTAAAAGCCCTGCTTAAACCCAAAATGATGTAGTTTAGAGTCTAGGAGGTTAAGAATTTACTGAAACACCCATAGGAAATTCGCAGGAAAAACTGACTGCCAATTCCCCATGAGGGACCTTATGGGTCGTGCCTAGTGACCATAGGTCGTGGTAACCTCTCGTGAGGTACACTGCCCAAAATCCCATACTGGTCACCATGGGGGACACCACGACTCATGGTGTTCCTAATGACTCGTTGTGACCCACATGTTGCCAACACTGCCTAAAGTTTCTTGGAGTCACCATGGGCGACACCACGACTCGTGGTGAGGACCCGTTGAGTACACTGCCTGACCTTTCCAACTTCTAATCAAACACTAACCATGGGTCACCCCACAACTCGTGGTGTTGATCGAGACTCATGGTCACACCTGTGGCCACCCCCCTTTTTCCAAATTTTCATCAAGTTCAAAGTCCTCACCATGAGTCACTTAACGACTCGTGGTCACTCCCAGGGGTCACAGAATGACTCGTTCTGTGACCTGGTGCAGATGGTCCAGTTTTCTCCGTTTTAACTCCCGGGTCTAGTCTCTGAGTTTCTGAGTTATTACAATATCTCCTCCTTGGGAATATTCATCCTTGAATGTTGGAAAACATGCAGGAAAGCAGAGAATGGCAATCTTTATACTCAAGTACTGATCATGAAAGCTGAAAGCTATCAGAATGACTACCTCCGAACTGAAAAACAAGTCTGAACTGAATTCACTAATCATACACATATCATTTACATGAAAGAAACTGTAACACACGTACTGAAAGCAATTTCTGGGGAGGAAATTGATACCTTAGATAGAAACTGAGCCGGAAGGGAACGAATGTGGGTATCTAACCATCATATCTGCTTCGGCCTCCCAAGTAGCTTCGTCAACCTTCTAATTCCTCCACAAGACTTTGACCGAAGGTACCTCCTTGTTCCTCAGCTTATGAACTGACGGTTAAGGATTTGGACTGGGACATCTTCGTATAAGAGACTATCTTTTACTCCCACACTGTCCAATGGCACAATTGAAGTTGGATCACCGATGCACTTCTTCAATAGTGACACATGGAACACTGGGCACACAAATGCCAACTCTAAAGGTAATTCCAGCTCATAAGCTACCTTACCAATTTGCTTCAGAATTTTGTAGGGTCCCACATATCTTGGACTGAACTTTCCTTTCTTCCTAAACCTCATCACCCCTTTCATGGGTGAAATTTTTAAATAAACCCAGTCATCCACTACAAACTCTAGTTCTCTTCTCCTCACATCAGCATAAGATATATGGCGATTTTGAGCTGTTTTCAATCTTTCCCAGATGAGCAGTACTTTCTGCATAGCTTCATGTACTAAGTGTTGCCCAATTAGAGTAGCTTACCACACCTCAAATCATTCGATGGAAGATCTGCACCTCCTTCCATACAATGCTTCAAACGGGGCTATCTAGATACTGGAGTGGTATGTTGTAAGAAAACTTGATCAGAGGTAAGTGATCATCCCAACTGCCCTTGAAATCGATCACACACGCTCTCAACACATCTTCTCGAGTCTGAATAGTCCACTCAACTTGACCATCTATCTGCGGGTGAAAAGCTGTGTTGAACTTGACCTGGGTACCAAGTCCCTTCTGAAAAGACTTCCAGAAATGAGAGGTGAATTGGGTACCTCTGTCTGAGATAATGGATATTGGCACCTCATGAAGTCTGACCAACTCCAGGATATAAAGCCTAACATAGTCCTCAGCTAAATCTATAGTTTTAACTGGGAGAAAGTGTGCTGACTTAGTCATCCAGTCTACTATTTCCTAGATTGAATCATGCTGTCGACGAGTCCGAGGTAGACCCATAATAAAATCCATATTTACTTCTTCCCACTTTAATGTGGGTATGCTGATATCTTGAGTCATACCTCCCAGTCTCTAGTGTTCTACTTTGACTTACTGGCAGTTCAAGCACTTAGCTACAAATTTAGTGATGTCTATTTTCATGTCGTTCCACCAGTAAATATCGCGTAGTTCGTGGTACATCTTTGTAGCAGCAGGGTGGATGGAATATCTCTGTTACACCCCGTATGCTCCTAACATTTAGTCGGCATATTCGTATGTTAGTCAAGAGTTTTAGAGTACGATGCGTACGAGAAAGGGCCCGGGGAAAGGTCGAACGAGCGCAGAATTGAGGTTGCAAGGGAGAAGGCTAGACAAGCTGCCAAAAGAGCAATGTGTCACGAACCCTCCCCCTCCGTGATGGGCTCCATGACACGGCCCAAGATTGCCGCATTGGGGTCTGTCACACGGACCCCATGTCCACCGCCCAAGTTTTATATATGTTCAATTGAATCATTTGGTATTATATGAAATAAACAGACCCTCATCTAGAGAACGAAAAATATGACATTTTCAAGTAATTTCCTTCCTAATATGTTGCCAAATGCCATCCAAATTCAAATTAACTCCTGGTATCAGGTTATAAGCCTACAGGGAGCGTTTCTCAAAATACGCCCGGCGAATTAGAACTCATCCGAGTAGAAGTGATCAGAATTACTCCAAATTAATTCCTATACTGTCACAGGCTTCAAGTAAGCATTTCTCCATTTTGAATTCCCGGGAGATTATATGTTTTCGGCCTTATTTTGTGAAGTTGAAGTATAGTTTCTATTAATATTAAAAGTTATCATTTCTGTCGAATTTAGTACTGAAACTAATCTCGTTTTCCCAGTAATATAATTACAGTTGGAAAGAGCTGTTGAATACAAATTGAAACTCGCCAGTTAATCAAGAATCGGCGATCGAGGTATGTTAAGGCGAATTCCTTCAGCAAGTTAGTTTCTATAGTATTGCAATATGGATTGAATCCCAGTAAAAGAGAAAGAAGTATATCTATTATGATTAGCTATTGCTATTAGCTGAGACCAGTACTCTATGTTTAGTTTGGGATTGACTTTGCCCAGTATAGCCTTCTATAACCAACCCCAGGGTTACTAACTGTGTCACTGCCCGCTAGGGGCTAGATGACATCTCTCCAAGGAGCGGTATGCCATCCGCTAGGGCCGAAGATGAGGTCTGAGGACCTTATAAAGTCCATTCTATGGTTGTACTATTTTTGTGCCGTATCGGCACCACACCCCCATCGAGCCTGGTGCCCGGGGTGCAGATATCAAGAGTCCACTAGAATCAGACACCGCTATAGTTCAGGGCCGAGCGAGCTCAGTTGCAGACCCAGGGGATTGGTAGTATGGCTATAGTAATTAGTGACTCGTTTTGGACCTTGTTAGGGGTATATAGATTGAAATGTGCTCGCCAGGGCTTATGGGGGCTCTGAGTGGGTTATTCTGTGCTGATTGTACCTTTCAACTTATGGGGGCCAGGTAAGGTTCTTGTTTGCACTATTTACTGTTAGACTAGACACCAGACAGTTAAGTTATACAGGTTAGGTCTTTTAGGCTAAAGTGGACTCATAAATCAAAAACGGCCTATGATTCTTTCCTAGTTTCTTATCCTCTATCTCGGTACGACTGACCAAGCAAGTTTTAGATTGACACACACAACCGAATTCAGCTCTCAGACCTCACTTCTCACATAACACAGGTCAACATCATCAATTCTACTAATCGCTAGTTCAGGTACAACCATACAATGGTAAAGAAATTCACAGTTCCAATGCCATGCAAAGATTCACAAAGGTCATAATTGTCAACTCTCACATACACATATACAATTTTTTTCTAAGAGGGTATCAAATCATCAAAGATCAAAATTTCAAACAATTTTAGCTCTTGACTGCTTTCAATTTTCCTAACTTTCTTCTGACTGACACAAAAAAACAAAAACATAAAATAAAATCCTAAACATGCCGGTTCTACTAGATATGGAACACCCGAGGGAAAAGATATCCGATAAGAAAAACCATCGGGTTATGTTCAGCAAAATAAAATGCACAGGTATCCCTCCCCACCCCATCAAAAAAGCATGCATCGTCCTCGACGCATATATGTACAAGACAAAAACTAAGGGAATAGGAAACATACCTGTGCGACCTACGTGTAAGCTACCTGGTCGGTAGAGGGTGTAGATACGGCTCCAACATTAACTCCAATATTGCCGGCTTGACCCGGTGCATTCTCAAATCTAACTGAGCTCGTTCCTTCTCCACGAGCTCTCTCTGCCTCAGTCTCGGCTCTCAGTTGAGCCTCCTGTCTTGATTCGTGCATCGCTCTCTCCATCTCACTCCACTCCCATTTTTGCTGATGGAGCAGAGATGCATCAACATCATCACTTGCTTCCTTACGAGGCCTCTTCCCCTTGGCATGTGCCACCGGCTCCTCCGTGATGAAATAAAAAATCGATGGTAGATCCTCCTCAAACTCATCACCAATCACGGGAAGTACCGATGGAGGTACCGCAAATGTCTGTCATGCGGCCAAGTCTTGCATCTCGGATCGTAATGCTCCCAGCTCTGCGTACCATCTGGATAACTCTGGCGCCTGTAACTGTGCAAGGCGCTCATCCATCCTTCTCTCATAAGCGTCCAATCGCCCATGTACCGAACTAGACAATGTTTGCAACTCCTTTGACACCCATGGCTTAACCTGCTCCATCAAGACTTTGACCTGTAGAGCCATGTGTGCTTGTTGCTTCTCTACTTTAGCTAGCCGCCTAGCCATGTCAACCAAGAACTCCTGTGATATCGTGACTTAGCCGGCTGTGGTGGATCGTGGAGGTGCGACTGATGGTCTGGATGCTGCTGTTGCCGTAGATGATGATTCAGGAACATCGGCAGGTATGGAGGCATCCGCTGCATCTGTAGCCTCAGCCTGGCTACCTATCTCTCTGCCCTCAGTAGGCTCGGCCGCTAACTCGGCGAACTATGCTGTATCAGTTTGCATTCCGCTGCCAAATGCCTTTGCTATTATGGTTCCTCTAGCGGATGTAGATGCCTGATTCCCCTCCCTAGATACCAAGTTTGTATCACTCTAATCGGCCCGATATTGGTAATCTTCTGAACCACCACTCTCTGAACAACTGATGGAAATTCTGGCAATCGAGACTCCCAACAAAGTCTATCAATCAAGAAGGGGAAGGAAATCATCATACCATCATTTACAGCTCACTCCCGAATCTCCTCAATGATGAACTACGGGAAATTAATTGCGTACCCCTCCATTATGCTGGCTACTAGTGCTGCTCTGTCGGGTGAGATATATTGTCATTGCTTGTTGGTACCAGCCTGTGCCTCACCAGTGACCGCCAAAATTTATCCTGAAAGTTCAAAGTGGCCTTCTTTATTTGTGACTCAGTACCATGCAACCATTCAACTAACGGCCCCTTTGTGTCAATGATGCGGGATAGCCAAGTGTATTGCTGTATCTGCTCCATGCTATTCAACTTCTTTGTATTGACTTTCCGCAACTCAAATAACCTATGATCAAGCTCTGCCGTGTTCATCGGAGCTCGATAATCTGGCCCATACAACACCCTATAAATCATCTCCTCAGATATGTCAACTAAGGTCTCACGCACCATCACTTGATTTAAGGCAGGTCGCTTCTTCCAATCCTGGCCTCCTAGTGCTAACCGCTGCAAGGTGGCTGCATATGCTGCATAGAACTCGCGAGCCAAGCATGGGCTATAGCCGCCTGAAGGCTTTGTCAACCACCCGAACCTGTATCTTTCAAACATTGTCTGTAGTTCTGGGAGATATTTCAACCCGGTGGTGATCAGCCTTGGCTCCTCGTAAATGCTCCCCTTCGTATTGCCTTTGTCATTTGGAGCAATATCCCAATTGTATATAGCCCACATGCCATGGACAAACCATCTCCTCACATTTCGTGGTTGCTCATTCGATGTGCCCGAGGTCTCAGTTAGCTCATTGTCCAAGTCCCCTCGCTGGGCATGCGACTCATCAACTCTTTCTGTATTGTGCCTAGCTGTGGGAGCCTCCGAAACAAGTGCAACAGAAGCCCTAGCGCATTTATTAGTGCGGCTGGGCGGATCTCTTGCTAGTGGAGTGGGAGTATCGACTAGGGCTGTCGGATTTGAAACTTGTTGAACCCTAGCCTTGTTCGTCCTCCTCATCAGCTGCTCCTCCGATACCTCATATTCCTCTTCATAGGAGGATCGATCATCTCGCAACCTTCGGTATGATGGTTGACTGCACTCAGGTACCTGCTTTTTGGTTTGACCATTCTTTGGTGTACCTCGTGGAGCCATTGTACCTATGGAAACAAGGTTAGTACACAAGAGGAGATGAAACAAAAAATAATTTTAACTGGTGCCAGTGGTCTTGACAGGTGACTAAATGAGTCGTTGCCTCTGGCAACGATTCGTGAAGTCACTCGTTACCCCAGGCTGGACATTTTTCAAATAGGTCTAGTGCACTTGACGATTTGTCCCAACAAGTCGTTACCAGAGGCAACGAGTCGTTAGGTCACTCGTCAAGTATACTGCCTCATCAGTTTATTTTTCCCACTCAGCACAAGCTACATGAGGAGTCGTTTAGTGACCCAATAACTCATGATGTGGCTCATGCTCAAGAGTCCTTGTTCATCTTCATCCTCATTCCAGTTCAATTTCACAGGAGCAAAAATTCAATTTAAAAATCAACCCAGGTGACTACTTGATCGAAAATCAATGTTTTATTCTTCTTAGGGTTTCTTTATACCACAAGGCACGTATAAACATAATGTAAATTGAAGAATCATTCAAGCTCCCTCATTCACGGGTCTTCGAAATTTGTTGATTGAATGCAAAAATTATTCAAAGTGTTTTTGTGGGGAAGATTACTTACAATGCAATTTATCAGAGATGGAGTGCAATAACAGTTGTGCTTGTGCTTCAATGAATGTGCCTGTAGTGGTGAAGTGATTTCAATGGTGTTTTTGGATGGTTGTGCGTGAAGAAGGAGAAGAAGAAGAGAAGGGAAAATTTGAATCTTTAATATGTGTGTGTTTTAATGGGAAGTGATTGAATGGAATTGGGTAATTTATTTTAATAAAAGAAACTTTTCCCAATTGCAGTCATGGGTCGGGTTAATGTTAACTTACCTGGGACCTAACGACTCACGTAATGACTCGTGGTGTTACCTAAGGAGTCATTTCCTAAGTCGTGGCCCTTGGCCTGTTGTAGCTTCAGGACGGGTCACTTAACAAGTCATTTGGTCTCCCAATGATTCGTTGAGTGAACCTTTATTACCCATTTTCTTTAAGTTTAGACTTTGATCCAGTGTACTTGATGGGGGACTAAACGATTCGTTCCTTGGAGAAACGACTCGTGAAGTCACCCGCTGCTCCCCTATTTTCTGCAGTTCTCTTCACGAATCACTAAACGAGTCGTCAAGTCAGACGACGACTCGTTCTATGATTTTTCTGCACCAGAACTGAAGTTCCAGTTTTTGGTTCCAACTTCAGATTTTCCATCTTATTCACCTGCACCCATCAACAAATGTTAACACTAACTT
>JACEIK010003111.1:26068-59270 GCA_018107945.1 Datura stramonium | reverse complement strand
ATATAGCCCAAACTTTGACTTATCAAAAAACGGTCGAAAACTCGCTATTTCTCAGAAGTCCAGAAGGGAGAAATGCTTACTTTAGGGCTAGGAGTATATTAACGTTAATTTGGAGCAATTCCACTTACCTTAGCTTGGTAGCACGACGGTTCGCTGGCCGAATTTCACGAAACCAACCCCGTAGGAATGCTCTCTGCAGCTTTATACTTCGGTATCTGGAGTTAATTTGAGTTTGAACCGCGTTTGACGGCGTAATCGGATGAATATTTATAAGAATTCCTCGTTCTCCCCTGTTCCCCTACGTTTTCTATTGGAAATTATAAGTTATATGAAGCAAAACCGAAGTGGAGGGGTTTATATACTTGGTCCTGGACAGGGCCTCCGTGGCACAGTGCCATCGCGGAGGCCCTCCCCCCATGGCACGGCGCCATCGCGGAGGGGTACTGCCCCGACTCCTCCCGCGATGGTTCGATGCGACGTGCATCCGGTCTTCCCCGGGCCTTCTTCTAGCATATATGGCATTCTAAAACCCTTAACCAACATGTGAATAGGCCATCTAGATATTAAAAATTTACGGGGTGTAACATCCTTCCCCCTTAAGAACATTCGTCCTCGAATGTAAACTTCTACTTATAGGAATCTAACCTTACTCGACTTATTCTTAGAAAAATTTTGGCAGAGTTTCCCCTATAATATGGACTATCTCAAAAACCATAAATGCAAAAAAGTCCAATACAGGTATTCCACATAATACTATAGCATTCATCACGTAAAAGACTAGAGTCGACTATCTCATTTATACATGTAATATAAGGCATTTCATATGATAACAATACTAACATACCTCTTGACTGACTAGGTTTGGAACAATTGAGGATATCTGGTTTTTCATATCTTCCTCTACTTCCCAAGTCATCTCTTCTCGGTTCCTATTACGCCACAGTACCTTGACAGAAGCAATATCTTTAGTTCTCAATCTACGAATGCTTCAGCTGCATATAGCTACTGAAACCTCTTCATAGGCCAGCTCTTCCATAACCGGACATGTCCTGGACTGGGACAACTCGGGATGGGTCTCCTATGTACTTTCCTACCATAGATACGTTGAAAACTAGATGAACGGACTCTAATTCTGGAGGCAAGTTCAACTCATATGCCAATTGGCCTACTCTCCGCAGAATATGATAAGGCCCAACGAATCTCGGGCCGAGCTTACCTTTCTTTTGAATCATCACCCCTTTCATTAGAGATACTTTAACCAATACCCAGTCATTCACATTAAATTCCAGGTTTCTACGTCGTACATCGGCATACGATTTCTGGCAGCTCTGAGCAGTCAATAAGCATTTCTCTGATAAGCTTTACCTTCTCCTCGGCGGTAGATAATGCTCTTTGGCTAATCCTTTGACTCTCTTACTTTCGAAACCAGCCCCTTTGGCGATATATTTTCGCCCATACAACGCCTGAAAGGGCGCCATCTGGATAGCGGAGTGATAACTATTATTATAAGCAAACTCAATAAGCGATAAATGCTCATCCCATCTACCGCAAAGTCAGCCCACACACGCCCGTAGCATATCCTCGGCGTCTAAATAGTCGTTCACACAGTCCATCTGTCTGAGGGTGGAATGTTGTGCTAAAATTAATCTATGTACCCCGACCTCTCTGAAATGACTGCCAAAATATAGCTGTAAATTGTGCTCCTCTGTCAGAGATAATAGATACTGTAACACCATGTAATCTAATTATTTCTAGGATATACAATTGACGTAATCTTACGCCAAAGTAGCTTTTACTGGAAGGAAATGGGCTGATTTCGTCAGTCTATAAACAATACCTAAATTGAATCATGTTTATGCTTGGTATGGGAATCAATCCTGCAAAGTCCACATTTACTGCTTCCCACTTCCGAGAGAAGGCACAACTATGTCAGAGTCAATCACTTTGGTTTTACGGTGTTGTTCCGCTTTTACTTGCTGGCAGTTAGTACACTGGGCTACAAATTCTGCTATTTCCCTCTTCATACCTGGCCACCAGTAGATTTCTTTGATATCGTGAGTACATTTCGTCATTCTGGGTGGGAGATAATAACGGGCGTAATGTACCTCACTCATAATCTGCTGGCGAAGCTACAGAAATATACGGAACACAAAGCCGGCCTTTACTGACACTTCATCCTCAGTTACTTGAAAACATGGCACTTTTCCTTGCTGAACTCTTTCTTTAAGATGAACCAGGTCAGGATCTTCATATTGTCGTTCCTTTACCTCCACAACTAATGACGACACAATGGTGTTCCGAGACTTACCGCTTTGTTGTCCTCTTTTCTACTACAGTGACTAAACTAGCTAATTGGTGTATTTCTCTGGCCAACTCCCGCTGCTCGGGATGCAAGTACGCCAAACTATCCATATATTTGCGGCTGAGGGCATCTGCTATTACGTTAGCCTTTCTTGGATGATACAGGATGTTCACATCATAATGCTTTCAATAGCAACCAGCGATGCTGCCACCAAATTCAACCCACACTAAGTGAAGATATACTGTACGCTCTTATGGTCAGTGAAAATATCCAAATGAACACCATACAAGTACTGTCTCTATATCTTTAGGGTGTAGATTACCGCAGCTAGTTCAGGTTATGGGTAGGATAATTTTGTGTTTCCTCGGTATGCGGAAGCATAAGCAATTACTTTACCATGTTGCATCAACATGCATCCTAACCCAACACTCAATGTGTCACAATACAATGAATAACCCCCTGTACCTTCTGGCAATGCTAACCTTTGGGCGGAGTTTGATCTGTCTTTCAATTCCTAGAAACTCTATACATGCCTCTATCCACTAAAACTTTAGTACTTTCTGAGTTAGCTTAGTCAGAGGTGCTGCTATGGTGGAGAACCCTTCAACAAATCTTTTTTTAGCATCCTGCTTATCCTAGAAAACTGTGGACTTCGGTCAGGTGGTAGTGCGGGCCACGTTTTCTTGCTTCTATTTTTAACGTGTCTACACGTATACCGGCATCTGACACAATATGCCCCAAGAAAGCTGAGTTCAGCCGGAATTCACATTTGGAGAACTTGGCATACCACTGATGGTCCCTAAGAATTTGGGGTACTGTCCGTAAATGAGCTAGTGATCTGCCTCTGAACAAAGAATACACTAGAATATCATCGATAAACACTATCACGAACAGGTCCGGTATGAATTACGAAGATACTGTTCATCAGGTCCATAAATACTGCTGGGGCATTCGTCAGCCCAAAAGGACATGACTAGGAACTCAAATGAGTATCTGGTCTGAAAGGCTGTCTTGGGAATCTCTTTCACGGACTCGAACGTGATGGTATGGGGCCAATGTGTATTAAATCTTGGAGAAATATCTGGCCCCCTGTAATTGGTCAAACAAATCATCTATTCTGGGAAGCGGATTACCTATTCTTAATTGTAACCTTATTCAACACATTAATCTATACACAAAGGTGAGCCATCTTACTTTCTCACAAATAGAATTGGCGCACCCTAGGGTGAAGTAATCGGCTGTTAAAAACCCTTATCCTATGAGATCTTTCAGGTACGCTCTTTAACTCTCTGAGTTCAGCAGGAGCCATACGATACGGAGGAATTGATGTGGGTTGAGCGCCTGGTAGTAAATCGATTGCAAAATAATTTCTCTTTCTGGGGGAATACCAGGTAGCTCATCTGGAAATACGTCGAGAATTTATTTAACCCCTTACCGGAGTGTTTGGAGAGTCGGAGGCTCTACCCGAACATCTGGACTCTGACTAGATAGTAAATGCACATCCCTTAATATCAACTTCCTCACCTGAAGGTAGGAAACAAACCTACCTTTTGGCATAGCTATGCTGCCCTTCCACTCTCGTACTGCCTCCCTTGGAAAGTGGAATTGGACCGTCTTGGACCAACATTCTATGTTGGCATAGCGTGGCACCAACCAATCCATACCCATAATGGCATCGAAATAAATCATCTCTAGTTCTACCAAGATCTACTATGGTCTAACGGTCAGCAACCTCTACTGTACACCCTCGATAAATCCTGCTAGCTATAATTGAGTCACCGACGGGTGTAGATACTGAAAAGGGCTGCTAAAGCAATTCTGGTGCAACACTAAACTTTTGAATACAAATTGGGTAACGTAGGACAAGGTAGACCCTTGATCAATCAATACATAAGCAGTGTATGAGCAATAGTCATCCTTACATGTTACCACATGCGGAACGCTCGAGGTCTTACCTCCCTGGTAATGCATAGGTACGGCATGGGCCCGTACCTGAACTAGAGGCTCCTGATCTAGCTCGGCCTCTACCTGCTAAACCTTAGGGCCTACGCCTGCCGAAGTGCTTTGGGCTCGCGGCCTAGCGTGCCTTTCTGGCTATCTCGGCTACCTTGTCCCCTGGCTAGACAGTATTTCATCATGTGTGCCACTCACGCCCGCATATATGACACCCTGTGGAGCCATATCCACAAGCTCCAGTGTGAGGCCGGATGCAAATAGGGAAGGGTGAGGGTGTGTATCTACTACGCTCTACCCTCCTACTGCTTTGAGATGAATCTACCGTTAGAACTTCCACCCGACTCGACGGTCCTCGGCGAACAAATCTACCCTCTCTGTTGTTGTGATGGAGGTTGGGGTCTAGGGGCCTATCTAACAGCCAGCTTGGGTCTCTCTGAATCTCCCTCTGTATTTCATCTGATCGATCCCTGCGGCACTACTCCACGGTTATATGTCTCTTGTCCACATTTCCATTGTCTAAGGCCCTCAATAGTACGGAAAAGGCCTGCACCGGGGAAATGTCCGCCTCTTCCACAGTAGTGTAGCTGTCATGCATGCCCCAATGTATTCTTGGTTAGGACCCATAATAAACTGGTGGACTCTAGATGGCATGGTGTCCACAAAGTTAGAGCATAGCGGGCTAAGGAGTCCAAGCTTGTAGGGCATATTATCGTATGCTCCTGCTTCTCAAGTGCAAGAACTGGTCCATCCGGGCCTGCCGGATCTCCTGTGGCAAATAACGATCTAGGAAGGCCTCTGAGAAGCTGGACCAGGTCGGAGGGGAAACATCCCTTCCTCATTACCTTTCGGCTCTCATACCACAACACAAAAATTTCTACTTAACCAAATCACGCTAACTCTCAACTGATTATGTAGGTGTTACATGCATGACTGGAAGATTCTCTGCATCTTGTCTATGAAATCCTTAGGGTCCCTCTACCTGATCTGACCCCGTGAGCGTAGGGGACCTAATTCCAAAAATTCTGACCCTCCGAACTGCAAGATCCACCAGATGGCTCTACTGTTACGAGTGGCACTGACTGGCGCTGAGTGGCCATCATTTGTTCCAACATAACTACTGCACTTTGAATTTCCTTATCGGATGGTGTAGGTACAGGAGCTATCGGAGGCGGTGTTGTTCTGAATGGCTCCTGGTGAGGTGGGAGCTGCTGAGAAGGCTGTGATGATGCCTTTGTATCACCCTCAGAACGAGATGATTCTAAATGTAGCTGAGGCATTCTGCTAGTGCCTTCACCTGTTGCGGTATGCAGTCTTCTTCCTGCGGTGTTCTTTGGTATGCCATTTTAGCTCTGTAAACAAAGAATATGATAAGCTTTAGGGACTCAACCCTATATTGTACTGCTCTATGGAACGACTGAATATGAAGAAAGAGTAACCATCCTATTATGCCTTGCAGCCTCCTGGCTATAGAATGTAGTGCACAACAGATCCATAGAAAGACTCTACTTAGAACGACTTGCGGACTCCTGGGACACAACCGGCCGCGATACCAAGTTTGTCACACTTGCCTTAGGGGTATGACTGGCACCTGGTGCCCTACTAGGACCTGAACTACTAGACTACTGAGCCTAAGCACTTCTAGTGCCTGGCTGGCTCTAACCACGATTAACGGAATCAACGGGCTATATAGCGGCATCATCTGACCCCCCCGGCCCACTAGGCCTATAGCCACACAGTACAACCACAACAGCTAACCAAGACCACATCAACATAAGGGAACCTATGCGAGCTGACAAGGCCATGCTGTCGTTACTTCAGAATCAAGTAAACATGAGCTAAACTGCGACGTGACCGACAAGGGTCCACCACCAAGCATGTATAAGGCCCCGATACCATATACAAGCTAAGACATACACACGGCCTCACACACGACTGGTATAACAAACCACAGAATACACAGCTGCAAGCCTCTAAGATTACTAATAAGATTCGGGACAGGGCCCCGGCCCCTACCGATACTGTATAACAAAAGAAGCAGAAATAAACCTCTAGCTATCTAGCTCTGGATAATCGGGTGATGACTCAATGTGCCGGCTGGATTTACGAGGTATTGGCTCCTCGTCTGTAAGTACCTACAGGCAAGTAATGCAGCGCCCCAAATGGGAGTCAGTACCCTTTGGTGCAGTATGTAAACAAAGCGATCATAGCGAATATAAGCAATAATACTAGTAGTTCTGAATAGCGAAAGTATCTCAAACTCTCTGAGCTGGCGGAAGGATCTGAAATAAGCTTATCTGTACTGAAGGTATGGTATAAGCATACCTGTCGACATTGGCATCCTTCTATCTATCGGCTAATAAATAACATGTATATAAATATATAAGATTTGGGACTATACCAGCCCCATAAATTCGGAAGGTGCCAACCAACACACAATCTATATACCCCTACCCAGGTCAAAAACCATCAAAAGTAAATCTGCCTCAACTCGCCTACTAATTACAAGCACCTCCACCGGCCCCACGGGTACGGCTTGTGCTCTTTAGGCCTGACTATAAACGTATCTGAGTCCGGAGGACTTCTGCTTGTGGCCCCATGTCTGTATCATTAATCTGCTACACAGGCGCAGCAAACAGAATTAGCTATAATGCTATGCTTATCAACCTAATATGAAATTCTGCATCCCATCTTCGTCCTACTGCGGACGGCATGCCACTCCTTGGAGTGACATATCCCACTCACCCTCTGGCGGGCGATCCCAGCACGATATAACAGCAGGGCGGCAAGGAATCTCTAAGGGACAAACAGTCTCAACAAACAGCAATCACGTATAGCAAGCATGTTTGATCTCAAAATACTATCCGTACTGTAATTTCTTTATTCTGAACTCTTTTCTGCATTTAAACTGATTCTCATACTGAACTATACTGTATACGAAATATTATCGTATACATTGTTGCTTTCACTAACTTTTATTAAAGTCTGACATAATTAATATAAAACATGCCTGGTGAATTCATACTGGACTCAATTCTGACTTCTAGGTTCCCTCTTCTAGACTTTACTTTGTTTACTATATTAGGATTGCTATCTTGCTGGCACTAGCTTTACATACCTTAGCTTGATTTTCCGATTAGCAGGCGTAGCACGGTCGATATTTCCTCTATTTCTCTAAGCTGCATCCATATATATATATCAATTAGGACTAAATTCACTAATATTCTTAGAGAAGATATCACTTTTAATATATATATAGCCCAAACTTTGACTTATCGAAAAACAGTCAAAAACTCGCTATTTCTCGGAAGTCCAGAAGGGAGAAATGCTTACTTTAGGGCTAGGGTAATTCCACTAATTTGGAGCAATTCCACTTACCTTAGCTCGGTAGCACGACAGTTCACCGGCCGAATTTCACGAAACCAACTCCGTAGGAATATCTTTGCGGCTTTATGCTTGATGTCTGGAGTTAGTTTGAGTTTGAATCGCATTTGATGGCATAATCAGTTTGAATATTTATAAGAAATCCTCGTTCTCCCTGTTCCCCTACGTTTTCTGTTGGAAATTATAAGTTATAATAAAGCAAGACCGAAGTGGAGGGTTTATCTACTTGGGCCTAGATAGGGCCTCCGTAGCAGTGCCACCATGGAGGCCCTCCCGACTCGGCACCGGTGCCATCGCGGAGGGTTTGCCCCGACTCTCCACTGAAGGTTCGCCCGACGTGCATCAGTCTTCCCGGGCCCCTTCTTCTAGCATGTATGGCATTCCTAAGAGCACTTAACCAACATGCGAATAGGCCATCTAGATATTAAAAAAAAATTACGGTGTAATAGATATCCCCAAGACTGCCTTCAAGACTAGATATGGACATTATGAGTTATTAATTTAGTGTCATTTGGGCTTACTAATGCCCCATCATCTTTCATGGACATGATGAATCGGGTGTTTAAGCCTTCTCTTGATGTATTTGTGATCGTCTTCATTGAAGATATTCTTATTTAGTCACGATGCGGGCGAGCATGCAGGTCATCTGAGAGCAGTATTACAGACTCTACAGGAGCACAAGTTATGTGCTAAATTTTCTAAATGTGTGTTTTGGCTTACATTTGTGGATTTCCTTGGTCATGTAATTACCGATGAAGGTATAAGAGTGGATAGTCTAAAGATAGAGGCTGTAAAGTCTTGGCCCAGACCCTTGAGTCCTGAGGTTACGCTTTCTGGGGTTGGCAGGTTATTATCACCGATTTTTGGAAGGTTTCTCTACTATCTCTCTGCCATTGACAAAGTTGACTCATAGCGGCTAAGTTTTAGTGGACGGAGGCATCTGAGTGAAGTTTTAGGAATTGAAGGATAGGCTGACTTTGCTTTACCTGTCTAACTCTTCCAAAGGGTGTCAGGGTTATGTGGTCTATTGTGATGCTTCGAGATTTGGGGCTAAGTTTATTACGATGCAACACGCCAAAGTCATTCCTTATGCCTCTAGACAAATGAGGAAGCACGAACAAAATTATCCTACCCATGATCTTGAGTTGGCCACAGTGGTATTTGCATTGAAGATTTGGCGCCAGTACTTATACGGGGTACATGTTTATATCTTCACAGATCATACGAGTCTCGAGTATTTATTTGGCGAAAGAGTTGAATTTACGAGAGAAGGTGGTTGGAATTGTTGAAGGATTATGGTGTTAGCATTCTGTATCATCTGGGGCAAGGCAAATGTTGCTTAGCTGATGCACTAAGTTGCAAGTCTATGGGTAGCTTTCGTCATATTCAGGTTGACAAGATTGAAATGATGAAGGCTCATGGTTGGGCTGACTTACGGATTCGGTTACTGGATGCCGAAGATGGGGGTGTTATTGTCAAAAACATACCAGAATCTTCCTTGGTAGCAGAAGTTAAGCAACGACAATATGATGATGCAGAATTAGTCGTACTGAGAGACAGTATACCACAATAGAAAGCAAGGCCTATTTGATTGTGGACCCAATGGAGTTCTTAGATACCGAGGGTCATCTATTGTACCTAATGTGGGTGAACTACGGGAAAAAATTATGAATGAAGCTCGTTATTCTCCTAGTATTCAGTACACCCAGGTGCCACAAAGATGTTTTATTACCTGAGGCAGCGATATTGGTGGAATGGCATGATAAAGGACATCAATGGTCTTGTGACTCAGTGTCCCCGATTATTAGCAGGTGAAGGTTGAGCATCGGAAGGCCTAGAGGTTTGATGTAGGATATAGAAATTCCATCCTGGAAGTTGGAGGTGATTAATATGGATTTTATTACCGGATTGCCTAGAACGAGCAGGAAGCATGATTCTATCTGAGTAATAGTTGATAGATTAACTAAATCGGCTCACTTCTTGCCGATTAAGACCACATATGTTACAGACGATTATGCTGATTTATATATACAAGAATAGTTAGCCTACATGGCGTCCCCTTGTCCATTTTTTCTGACAGAGGTGCTCCGTTCTGTAACTTCTGGAATTCTTTACAAAAGGCCTGGGCACTCGGGTAAGCCTCGATGCTCGCATTTCATCTCCTCGAGAAAGACGGACAGGTTGAATGCACCATTCAAACTAACCCGAAGGTATGTTGCGTGCACGTGTTTTAGATTTTGACGGAAGCTGGGATGATCCTTATTTCCTTGATTGAGTTTGCCTATAATAACAGCTACCAGGCAAGT
Organism: Datura stramonium; assembly: GCA_018107945.1. Taxonomy (NCBI): domain Eukaryota; kingdom Viridiplantae; phylum Streptophyta; class Magnoliopsida; order Solanales; family Solanaceae; genus Datura; species Datura stramonium. Next base: position 49,325 of record JACEIK010003111.1, on the reverse strand, counting down.
ATTCAGATGGCTCCATATGAAGCTTTACATTGGTGAAAATGCAGGTCACCAATGGAGTTGTAGGTTTTCCCCGAACTTCGGTAAGGCAGAGTTATTGGGCGAACATAGTAGCAAGCTATTGCCAAGGTTTAGAGATCATATTCAGACATCCCAAGAGCAGGAAGAAGTCTTATGCAGATGTACATCGTCGAGTAGCTGAGTTGTTGTTAATTATTATGTCTTCTGAAAGTGTAAGCCTATGAAGCGTTATGCGATTTGGCTGAAAAGGCAAGTTGAGTCCTAGATATGTTGGGCCTAAGAGTTATCCACAGGATAGGAAAAGTGGCCTATGAGTTGGAGTTGCCACCATAGTTGCGGCGTGCACCGGTATTTCATGTATCGATGTTCTTCAAGTGTATAGGAGACCCAACTGTGTTGTGCCTATCGATGATGTCCGAATTTCTGAGTAGATGACCTACACCGAGGTTCCAGTTTCTATTCTTGACCAGCAAGTCAGGAAACATCGAACCAAAGAAGTTCCTCAGTTAAAGTATTATGGAAGTAATAACATCTAGGAAGTGACTTGGGAGGCTGAGGAGGAAATGAAGAATAAATATCCTCATCTTTTTACGATGTCAACATGATGTATGTGTTTGATACTTAAGTTACTAAGTATCGATTCTGAAGCATATTAAGTGAAATTAATTTCCATTCGGGGATGATATTCCTGGGGGGAGAATATAACACCCGGAAAATTTTTAGTGATTATTTGATGTTTTTATGCTAGATTAAGGAAAGTATGGGTTGTATATTGGTCGTAGATGACAAGTGAAATGTGTACGATCAAAAACCAAAAGTATGTGTAGTTCATAAGTAAGGGTCAACTTTAAATGATCATAACCCCCAATATATAAATAGTTAAGTTCATGACCTATCAACAAAGGTATTTGAGTCTAGTTTTTCATAACATCAAACCTCTTTTCAATCAGAGTTCGGAGTAAGTTATGGGCATTTTACCAAAGCATCACAGCGGTGGCGTGGGCATGACGCCTAGCCTCCACCACCCTATTTACTTAAAATATGATTTGTCAGTTGTAGAAAACATTTTTATCTAAATCTAAATTGACGAGCTTGCTAAGGATTCAATTTCTCTCTCAATTCCAGCATCTAGGACAAGAAAATCAGGAGGAACATCAAGCAAAGTTCAAAATCCACCAAGATAAGTTAAGATTACTTTTCCAAATTATTATTTAGGGGCTGTTTTGGAGCTCGTTTGGCAAAGTTTTGAAGAGAAGTTTTCTACATTTCAAAATCTATTTGGACTGCCTATATATCCATCTTTTAGTAGGTGTTGAAATCATGAGAAAAGGTAAGGATTTCGCCCCTTTTAAATCTCTCAAATTGCAAAGCGAAAATCTAGAAATTGGAAGCTAAGTGAGCTGCCGATGGACTGTTTGTGAGCTGAGTTTTTCTCATTTTCCTTAGGCGTTTTGGCTGTTTATTTTGCTGGAATTATACTTCATATGGAGGGGTAGAATTACAGAAAAACATGGTAAATTTCCTCTTGTTTCTCCTCAAAGTTAGTGAAAACTAGTTGAGAAAAACTAAATGTTGATGTTGCTGTGTGTTGTTGTTACTATTGTGACTTCTCAGTTCTTGAATTATTTTGGCTGCATTTTGTTTCTATAGATTAAGCTTGTGTTGGCATGTAAAACTTCACTGGATTAAGGAGGTTGAAGGCTGATCATAGAGATAAATCGGCTAGAAAAAGTTCATCGGAGAAAGGTAAGTAAGACGCCCGTCTATCATTCTTTTAAGCACGATTCGTGTGTTGTGAATGAGCCAGGAACCTATTTAAAAGTCTTAGGAAGTATGTTAATCTTCAGTTAATCTAAAAGTTCCTTTTTTATTTAGGATAAATGTTAAGATTATGCCTAGACTTGAAGTGAGACATCTAAAGTTGATATTGTATTGATTGTTTTCGTAGTTGTACAATGAGTTGGGAGCCCCTCGGCGTGGGCATTGTTAGCTTGTCCTTACTGTATTGTACGTAATGTATATATATTTGATGTTAAATGTGTTTAAAGGTATGGTTGCTAACTGAAATTGGTGAAAGAGCCAAGATGAGGACGTGTAAACAATTTTAAGCCACGTAAAGACGTCACAAGCTTTTAAGGGTAAACGAGCTTATCGAATTACGATTACCTGGTTATGGCTGTTATTTATCTTATGTGTATGTTATGAAATATGTCAGGCCAAGGGAGATTTCATAATGCTTTCCCCTTAAGCCGAACGACTAGCTAGCGAGTTTCTGAGATCTCATGTCCCTTGAACACGATCTATAAATTTTGTTGAAACTCTTAGGTCATCTGTAGTACCTTATGATTTATACAAGTTTTTAGTACATGCATTTGAGTTCTATTTTCTAGCTTTACATGTTATATGTACTCAGTTCTAGTTATGTATTACGAAGGAGGCCTATGCAGGCCACATGTTTAGTATTCATCATTTTTATGCTATACGTATTGAGTTGGTCCAGTATAAGCCATATCGACTCCATTTATGATTTTGTCTAAGATTTATTGATTTTACCCCGGTGCGGTACACCGACTGGAGGTCTTGTTATTTTACCCCGGTGTGGTACACCGGCTGGATGAATTTTACACCGGTATGGTACACTTCTTTGGAGGCATTTTTGTTTTTACCCCGGTGTGGTGCTAATTTGGAAGAATTGTATATAGATTTTATGTTCGGCTATCTGCTGGCATTTCAATTATAGTTTTTGTTGTGCATTAGATGGTTGCATTTACACTTCAATAATGAGTTATTGTTAGGTTTTGTTTGAGTTAAGGTTGTTCTTGCTCCTCATTTTTGGCTAGTTATCATATTTATCTTACATGTTTACAGTTTACACAACCTCACATAACATTACATTTTATTCGTACTGATGTCCCATTCATCTTTGGACCTTTCCTGCAATAGTGTTGCAGGTACAGGCCAGGCTCAAATAATCGGACATGTGGGGCACATTTCAACGAATAGTGAGTATGCTCCTCTCTTCCAGGAGCCATGTCCTAGTTTGGACTATTTTAAATTTTGTGTACAACATGGGTAGGTCAGGGCCCTATCCCATGCATTTCAGTTTGTTTACTCTGGAGAGGCTGATGTGGACTAGTTTGTATAGTAGTGTGGGTTGTGTAGTCGTATTGGTTTCATTGCTTTTTTAGCTTTATTGTAGCCTTTTCATCTTTCCAGGTTGCATTATTTATAATTATCAAGGAATTATTGGTCCAGTATTTATCTGGGTTGGTTGTGACAGGTGGCTTGGTCTACCTTAGTGTTACCTTTATAGATTCTATATAGCCGGTTTCTCGATCGATCATGAATCGAGTTCCAATTGCACCCTACCTAGTTTTGGGGTGATAATATGTTCCAAATTAACTTTTCTGCGATAGCATCTCAAGTCATAAAATGATCGTAAAAATCAAAGCTTTGTTGAAATTCTCTTTTCATTTTCTCTACTTATCTAGGTTCAAGCAAGTAAAAGTATTTCGGAAAAGTCTTAATGTTGCGCACCATTAAGAAACGTTTAAGATGAAGAGAATACAATACAAGCGTTTACTTAATGGTTTGAATCCTCTGTGTAACCTTAGTTTGTTTAATACACTATGGTTCCCACATCCCTAATTGTGTAGAGTTTTAGCCTCTCATGATTGTAAGATTGTGAATTAGTATTCATAGACAAGCACATAATTGAATACTTACAACAATAATTGGAAGAAAACCTTCTTTGAATATTGATGAACCAAATCAAAAACAATTGAGAAAACAAAGGTTTGATCTCAATAGTGTTCTCCAAAACTTGATAACAATTCACAAACAATTAACTAAGAACCTTCTCTCAATATAATCTTACGTCTATTGATCGTACTCCTACTAAAAGAAACGTAAACGGTATTTACACAGACATTAAAATCCGTTTCCTAAGCTAACAAGGAAATTTCCATATCTAGCACCAAGTCGTCCTACAACTAGTCATACGACCCATAACAAGATTGCTAGGCCTTGCTCTCGTATGTTCCTTCGGCTGTTGTAGAATTGACTAAGTGTTGGCGGCTAGTATGACTCGTACAATGATTATATGAGTCGTACAATCCATCTGTGGCTTGGCTCTATGAACTTTGGCATCTTCTGAAGTTTTTTACAATTATTGTGGTATGCCTCGTACCGTGCTCCTACAATTCATAACTATTTGTTTCATCTTGTGTTCTGCCAAGTCCTTAAGAATCACGTAAGGTCCCCACGGCTCCTGGTATGGGTCGTAGGTAGATGCTACAATCCATAGGTGCTACCCGTACCAGGAAACTTCAATTGTGTAAATTTTCTTTGAATTTCTCAAAAGTCTAGTTACAACTCGTACTATCTTGGTACGGCTCGTACTAAGAGTCGTACTTTGCCTTTGCATTGTTTGACCTTGAGCTTTTCCATAAGTCTCGTACAGCTCGTCACCAGATCGTGTTACTTGGCTGATGTTCTGCACTTTTCTGCATCTTTTGCACATTTTTCCTCCAACACCTATTTTCCCTTATATCCGTAAAAACATACCTAAGTCCATTCTATTTTCTCAGTTGTAAGCATCGAATGTGTTGTAAACTTACAGAGAACATCAAGGGTGCCACCTCGGGTTGTGAAAAACATGGTATTAGAGGAGTGGGTTTAAAGTCTCCTAGGGTGTCTAAAAGCTGAGTTAAGTAGAGTCTTTTTCATGAGTGTGAAGCGCGCCGCACTTATGACGAAGAGGCTAGATGACGTTTTAGGAAATTTTCCTTGTTTCATGATCTATGTTATGTGATGAACTACTTCTCTATCCCTCTAACTCCTGCTATACACATTTGTAGAAATATGCATCCACGCCAAGTAAAGAGGAGGAGAAATGGCAACGTGAATGGCCATGGAAATGGCAACGATGATGAGCCTCAACCGACCCCGCCAGCTCCAATAGATCCGTTGCCCGAGAAGTCACTATGCCGAGTTTAGGCGGCATTTCAGATATTGGCATAGGCCATGACCGCTCCAAGTCTACCAGCAGGAAGTGGCCCACATTCCCTTGAATGGGAATGCTGCAACGACTAGAGTATGATTTTCTCAGATGAATCTACCTGAGTTTCTGGGGTCAGAAGGTTAACAGAGGACCCACATGATTTTATTAAGGAGGTGTAGAAAGTGCTGATTATGGGGGTGATGGAAGAAGAGAGTGTAGAACTAGCCTCCTATCAACTAAAGGGGGTTGCTTACATATGGTTCTGTAGTGGAAGGATAGCATGGGAATTGGAGCAGTCCCCGTGTGCTGGGGTGAGTTCGTGACTGCCTTCTTGGATACGTTCTTCCTAGAGGAGTTGGAGGAGGAAAGGGCGAGTGGAACTCATCAATTTGAAGCATAACCACAAGATCGTCTAGGAGTATGCCTTAGAGTTTATCTGTCTATCTAAATATACCCCATAAATGGTTGGGGACCAGAGAGCTCTTGTGAGCAAGTTTGTGAATGGAGTAGAAGATTTATTGTGTCAGGAAGTGTAGGACCGCCATGCTGAACAGTGACCAAGATTTCTCTTAGTAGGTCATATACACCAAACAGATAGAGGTGGACGGATGAACGAGAAGGAGTAGAGGCCAAGAGGGCAGGATAGGGAGATATGGGTAGTTTCAGTAGAGATTTGGTGGTGGACATCACCCACTATCTAACAAGTGATCGTCGTCTCTAGATCTATCGGTAGCTAGGGTCTCATCCGAGACCTAGGAACAGCTCAGAGATGAGGCGAGGCGTCAGGCTCTAGGGACAAGGAGCATGACGGGTGGACTTTCAGCTTGTAGGAGGTGTGGTAAGAAGCACCCTTGAGTGCTCGGTTGGTTCTAATGGTTATTTCATGTGTGGGAAGCCCCGGACACATTCTCAAAGACTGTCCTTCAGCTAGACGGGAAGAGCGACAGCAGGGTCATTCCCCAGCTGCACTAGTTACCATTAGCCTAGCGACTCTCCCATTTCAATAGGCGCCTCTTCTAGAAGCCGGTGGTCGCGCCAAAACAAGTTTATACTTTCTTCTCCCAAGGAGTAGGAGGTCTCTCCGATGTGGTCAGTGGTACGTTACAAGTATTCCATCTTGATGTGTACGTTGCTAGATCGAGGATACCTTGCTCTATTTGTGATTCCTTATGTTGTTGTTAGTTTCAAAGTTGATCCCAAAATATAATGGAGACCGCTTCTCAGTATCTACTCCTATCTGTGAGTTAGTTTTAGCTCGATGGTGTACAAAATTGCCCTGTCACGATTCTTTAGAATGTCACCTAAGCCAACCTAGTGGAGTTAGATATGACAAACTTTGATTTATATTTGGTATGGATTTATTACATGCATGTTATGCCAAAAGTGGAAGGGTAGTTAAGTGATGTTGGGCATATTTTTATACTTATTTGCCATGTCTTTACCCATATTTGATTAGGTTTTGAATTCATAATCAGTAATTTATGCATAGACTCATGTATGTGTGTTTTTATATGCTAACATATGATTTGAGTTGATTTCGTAGGAAACTAAGCAAAATGGGCGCAAATGATGCAAGGAATGAAGATTTGAGAAGGTTTGAAGTGCACAGTGCTATGGATGGCGACCCGCACCAAGTCCTGAACTTTAGAGAACAAAACTGCATGTTGGGGCTATGACTGGCACACTATTCCAGCTCTTAAACTTTGAAATTACACTTCACAAACTTTGCAAGATAGTGGCGCCCACTAGAGAGGTATCCATACCCTATTTGATGAACACCTTGGCGAAATAGAGGCGGAGAGCCAGACCTGGCCGGAGCTGGTATGGAAATTGTTCAAGTCTGTGGTGAAGATACATGGGCATTGCGCTAGGATCATTCTGGGTAATAAATGTTGATTTTAAAGCCACGTTTTGAAAATTGAAGCATCCATTTGAAACCTCATTCTATAAATAAAGGCCTTAGGTCATTATTTAAGAAGATTTTAACATCTTGGGCAGTCTTTGGATTCTTATTTACATTTCATAGTTCTTTTATGAAAACTTGTAAGCCATTTTGGAAGGAAGACACAGTTCTACAACTTCCCGTTTTCTTTTCTTTACTTCGTATTTTCATATGATAATGACTAAATATTCATTTTTTCACTTGTCTATTAGTGGCTAAAGTTTATAATGACTAATATTCATTTTCCTTGTCTATTAGTGGCTAAATTTATATTCGACGGTTTCAGTCATGGTTAATGGTTGATTGTTTGAAAGACTAATTAAATTTGGTTTTATTTTTCCAATTATAGTTGTTTGAATTTATTTTGATTAATTATTCCCATAAGACTGATCGTCGTGTAAGTAATGCTGTTGGCTTTCAATTGACCGGAAGAGAGGTGAAGGGTTAAAAATAAATATAGAGCGGATATTCAAAGACCCTTGAACCCATCGGTGATAGGATCCAAGTTGTTGTTGAGGATAGGGATATATCCTTTAACACCGTTTAGTGGAAATACAAGTAGGCATAATCTTTGTTTCCTTATTCTCTTGCGACCATAGGGATATAGATAATTAGGGATCATGAAATAATTATTGGATTCTAGGGATAGTGGCAAGAAATAGGACGTGTTACATTGTACCATAAGGAAGAACCATACCAGTTTAATTGCGTCTTAAAAATCAACTTCAAACAGCAAGTGCCATTTCCCTAGTTTCTCATCATCATTTGAAATACAAAATTAAGCTTACGGTTGTTTTAATTAATTTTATATTTTTTATTTATTTTATTTGAACTTGCACATTGAGGACAATGCATTGTTTAAGTGTTGGGTGGTTATTTTTTATTTGTTTAATTCAACCTTATAATGATTAAATTGACAATCCTTGGGTACGATATCACGGAATTTAAAATCCTATATTACTTTGCGACCATGCATGTACCTGGGCAACATCATTTAGCTGTGCACCTTAGATCTCTTTGTTTCCTATCCCAAAGCTAGGAATATGATCTCCTAATGGTTAGTGTACTATCTAGTTCGGGTCAGAGATTCCAACATTCAGAGACCCCAACTCTTGATTTAATTCCTATTGTATGCAAGTATTCGGAGGTGTTTCCATATGACCTTCCAGGGGTCCCTCCAAAGCGGGAGATTTACTTTGATATTTACCTTCTCCTGATACGCAGCCCCTTATCCATTTCCACCTTATAGAATGGCTCCAGCCGAGCTTAAGGAGTTGAAAGAGCAGTTTAAGGATCTCTTAGATAAGGGTTTCATCAAGCCCGATGAAATCCCCATGGGGGTTGTACCCATTCACTTTGTTCAGAAGAAGGATGGCTCCTTAGAATGTGAATTGATTATTGGTAGTTGAACAAGTTACAATCAGAACAAGTATCCTTTGTCCAAGATTTCTGACCTGGCTGACCCTTCCAGGGTGCCAATTAGCTACAAAGATAGACTGTGATCCGACCATCATCATCTAAGAGTTAGAGGGAGTGACATCTCAAAGACAACTTTCAAGACTCTGTATGATCACTATGGGTTCGTAGTTATGTCATTTGGACTAATCAATGCTCCTGCAACTTTTAAGGATTTGACGAACAGGGTGTTCAAGAAGTATATGTATATGTTCATGATTTTCTTCATAGATGATATTCTCATATACTCTCATAAGCGAGGAGAAGACATCTTTGCCCATTCGAGGGTTGTATTAGAGACTCCCAAGGATCGCCAACTATTTTCTATGTTCAACAAGTGTGAGTTCTTGCTAAAATCCATAGCATTCTTGGGACATGTGCTGTCTAGTAGGTGTGCAAGTGGACTCTTAAAAGATAGAAGTAGTGAAGAATTAGCCTAGACCTATTAGACCGACAAATATTAGGAGCTTACGAGGTTTAGTTGGTTACTATAGGAGGTTTGTGGAGGGTTTTCCATGCATTGCAGCACCGTTGACTAAGTTGACCCATAAGTCAAATATCAGTGGTCGAAGGCTTGTGAGAGAAGTTTTCAAAAGTTAAAGATTCCACTAACTGTTATCTTGACCTATTTGGAGGATACGGATGGTTTGTTATGTATTGTAATTCCTCTGGGGCTGGTATTGGTTTCGTACTGATGCAGCATGGCAAGGTTGTGAGTGACTCTAGACAACTTAAGGCTCATGAAGAATTATATAACGCATGACTTGGAGTTGGCGAAGTTTGTGGTGTTATCTTTGATGATTTGGGCACTATTTGTGGGGTGCATATAGATGTGTTCACGGATCACAAGAGCCTTCAGTATGTGTTCACTCAGAAAGACTTGAATTTGCGGCAAAGGAGATGGCTAAAATTTCTCAAGGATTATGACATGAGGGTCCTTTACCATCTGGGCTAAGCCAATATAGTGGTGAATTCCCTTAGTAGATTTCCATGGTAGCTGTCCCTCTGTTAAGGATGGAAGAAAAGTTTTGTGGAGGATGTTAACAGGATTACTCATTTAGGAGTTCACTTTGTTGACTCGACAGATGGTGAAGTCATTATTATTTAAATGGGTCTGAATCTTCATTTGTGACTAAGGTCAACTCTAGGCAAGATGAGGATCCTATCCTAGTAAGGTCTAAAGACGGTACGAAGTCAAAAGTGGAGTCTTCTATCAAGGGGGAGATGGTGTGCTTCAATGCTAAGGTCGGTTATGTGTTTGAATGTTGGCAGGATTTGAGAGCAGATGTTGAGTGAGGCTCATCGATCTTGATATTATATCCATCTAGGTGCCACCAAGATGTATCGTGATCTATGGGAAGTCTATTGGTGAATGGCATGAAGAAGGACATAGTGGAGTTTATGGCTAAGTCTTTGAATTGCCAGCAGGTGAAGGTCGAGCATCAGAGCCTGGGTATGTTACTAAACATCAATATCGCACTTTTTAAGAGGCTTTGACATCTTGGAGCAGTCTTTAGTTCATATTTTGCATTCCGTCGTTCGTTTATGAAAGCTTGTAAGCGTTTGGAAGGAAAACACAATTCTCAACTAGGTTTTCTCTTCTTTACTTCTTATTCATATGATGATGAGTATATATTCATTTTCCGCATGTCTATGGTGGTGAAAGTTATATTCTAGGGTTTTGGCCTTGGTGAATGGTTGATTGTTTGAAACACTAATTAAATTTGGTTTTGATTCTTCAATTATGGTTGTTTGTATTTATTTGTGTAATTATTGATATATTGTGAGATTGATCACCTTGTAAGTAATCTGTTGGCTTTCAGTGCAAACATGTAATAGGGAATCTAAAGGGTTAAAAATAAATACAGAACGGGAATTCAACGACCCTTGAACCCATTGGTGATAGGATAGAAGTTGTTGAGCATAGGGGATACCCTTCAACCTATTTAGTTGAAATACAAGTAGTTAGAATCATTGTAATGTTATTCTCTAGTGACCAAGGGATGCATTAGGGTTCATGAAATAGTTCTTGGATGCTAGGGATAGTGTCAAGAAATGGGATAGTAACTTGCAACTATCAACCATCGGAAGAGTCATACTAGTTGATTACATCTTGAAAACTCAAATTGAAACCAACCAAGTGTGATTGCCCTGATCTTTCACGATCATTTAAACACAATCAAGCTTACAATTGTTCTAGCTAATTTTACCTTATTTGGTTTATAATGATTTAATTTTCCCAGCAATCTTCATTCTAACTCTTCGGTAGATTAGTGAAATTAATGTGACAACCTTATAATGATTAAATTAGAAAAGTCCTTGGGTATGATACTCTAGACTTCAAAAAATCCTATATTGCCGAGCGACTGGGAGCTTGGGCGATATTAAGTTTTAGCACCGTTATTGGGGACTTGAATATTGTTTAATATGTGTAGGTTAGAATTATATTTCACTAATTTGTATTTTACATTTGTTTCTTGTTTTATTGAAGTTCATAGGGTTGTTTGCCTTAGTGTATACTTCCCAAGTGCGAAAGTCAGGGACCATCTTTGGCTTCTCCATCCTGAAATAGAGAGAACTATTCGGGTTAGCTATGGAAACCATCGGGCGGGAAGAAGGTAGAGAATGATAGAGTTCTAGTGATGCATTTTCTAGGCTAATTTGGGGAGCAACTACAAAGAGATCATCAAATCAGCCATCATTGGGAACTTTAAGCAAGAAGGGACCGGTGTGGTTGGTCCAATACACTTACCAATTTCGGGACAAGCGCTCACAGGAACCCCACAGAATCTCATGGTGTTCATAGATATATGTGAAATTTCCACTACGAACGTGTTAGATGAATATGTCAAGATGACTTTATTTTGGTTCTCACTGATCAGGAAGACAAGGAGTGGCTTCAAAATGAGCCTACGGGATCCATCACTGTAGGTGATCCTCTCAATAAGATTTCATCATGGTTCTCTTGAGAAACAAAAAGCACGGTACAGATCTCTGTATTCAGCCTGAAGATGGAGAAATGCTACCTCAGCCAGAACATGCAAGGGTTCCTTGAGTTGTCACACCATATACCTTCAAAGAGATGTTGGCATAACCTCATGAGGTGGCAATTCAAAACCTCCCTGATACCACAGGGCAGGAAATACCAGAACACCAATATCTAGAGTTAGGATTATCAAGACTTAGGCAAGCATTTGTAGCATCAAAGGTGCCAGGAAGGCTTGACGTGGATGGTGTTGCAAAAATCAGGGCGGACATTCGCCGGTGGTGAATGTAGTCGGTAAGTTGTGACCACACAGAAGGCCAAATGCAGCGGTACAATAGGTAAAATCCTACCACCATCATGTGAGACTTGTAGAGCCACACCTATTCAAATTATCCTCTTAATCCTATGTCTATATATTTTGTGTGGGACAACAAGGTCATTGGTGGATTTTTGCGGGTAATGGCTAAAATAAAGGGTACCCAAATGGAGAAAATCCCTCATGGGGAAGGAATCAAAACTTCCAAAGGCCCTGAACACTTATCAAAGGCCATAGGTCCAGCAGCAGAGCAGTTCTCTTAAGGAGACAATCAAGCAATAGATGGTGCAGTAGACACAAATGGTTAATGAAATGCAAAAGTGTATCCATAAGCTTGAGAGACAGATGGGGAAATTGTCCCTACGGTAAATAATGAACCACGAGAGGGTACTACAATACCCCGAAAGTTCTTAGGAGTAGACTCAGGGAGTTAAAATGCAAAGTGCAGAAATCTGGGATAATGTTGCAAGACGAGCCATAGAATGACTCGTGGTAGATAACCACGAGCCGTTGCATGTGGTCGTGGTGTGAAGCCGGGCACAGTGGTAGGGCTGGACCACGGGTGTCACAATGACCTGTTGTGAGAAGGCACGGACCGTTGTTAGTTGTCGTGGGAAGGAAGTGGATCTAGGAGTGGCTAAGACAGTTCGAAACCGCGGTTAATTGTTGAAAGGATGACTCTTCCTGTTGATCCATGGGTTTAGATTAGAAACCGACAAAGTTTGGCAATCTAGACCACGGGCGTATACCCACGGGTCGTGTAGTACCTTCCCACAGTCTGTTGGTTCCAGCTCGTTGGATCATCCCGGTGCGGAGTTTTTATGTGATTTTCATAAGGTCATTTCCATCATATTCTAGTCCTAAGGCTTTATACTAAGTTGTTTAGGGCTTGTTTTGAATGGTTTCAGTAGGGGAAGACCTATTCTAAGTGTAAACTCCCCATGTATGCAAGGTTGAAGGCTTGAAGGAGGTGATTCAAGGCCAAAATTCAAGGTTTCCTTTGGAATCGATCTTAGGCATTTTAAGGGTGATGGAATTCCTCATTTCCGGGTATGTACGGTTCTAATAGGTGTCTTCCTTCCATACCCTTGCCCAATTCCTATCAAATTGTGTTAAAACTACAAATGGTCAAGTATGGGGTTTTGATTAGTTGCATGATTCTGATATCTCCATTCATGGGTATGATTAGATTGAGTTGATATTGATGATTTAAAAAACTTGGGCGGATTCTAGCATTTTTCTTATAAAATTGTTTTCTAAAAATTGAATCTAAAACACTCATGGATGAATAGATCATCGAGGTGATTTGTGTGCATTGTGTGATGATGATGAAATAAATAAACAAAGCATGTTTCTAACCCTACCCAAGATTGTATTGATGTTTTCAAAGTGAATTGAGTGAGCCCAAGTATGATAGAGTTTTGGGTGATGCCCACATGATGTTTTAAAGTAATAATTTTCCCGACATAAGCTTAGCACATGGTTTGGAGTAGATTTTCCTCAACTCTTATTGTATAGAGTTTTGGGTGATGCCCACATGATGTTTTAAAGTAATGATTTTCCCCGACATAAGCTTACCACATGGTTTGAAGTGAATTTTCCTCAACTCTTATTGTAAATTCTAGCTTGTGGTATTTTTCAAAGTCAAGCCTCCTATATGCATGAAATCACAATTGGGATGTGTGTTATTATGATCTTTGTCAATAGACAATGTTGAGCTTCGTTTTATACGACGTTGAGTTATACATGATTCATATTGAGCTTCGTCATTAGACGATGTTGAGCTTCGTCAGTTGAAGATGTTGAGCTTCGTTATACACGATGCATAGCACTGCATGTTTTGGGAGAAGAGTCTAGCACCGAGCGGGTTAAGGGTAAATCACCCTATACCTCAAAACTGCGACCGAATGTAGGTTGATACCATTATATTATTGGGACCTCCCTTGTGAGATATCCCTAGCCCGATTGGTCCTTCAGCTTGATATCGATATCATGGTAGCGTCCTTAGCACTGGCAAAGTTTTGGACAGCTCTGCTCACTTGAGTGTAATAGTCGAGACCACGTAAGCTCTATCGTGGTATGTCTGTTAAGTGATGAGTATCCCATTGTTTGTATGATTCAGATTTGCAAATTCATTACTCATGATTGTTATGTATGAATGCATGTTCTAGAGGTAAGGTTTGACTCAATGTTTAGCTTTCCCATAATTGTTGCATCTCAACTTTGAGTCATGCGAGTTAGTTGGTGCTATAAAGTTATGCATTGTCACATCATGGAGGGATTCTGATTTTGAAAGAATGCATGTGAGCCCTCTCAGTTTACTAAAAGTTTATGTTATGAAATGATATGTTCGAATGATTTTACTTACCTTGCATACTAAGTACATTCTACGTACTGATTGCATACTTTCTATGCTGTATCATTTCATGATACAAGGTCCGGATCTCAGGCTCGTCCTCATCCCTAGTCAATCTCAGCTAGCACTATCAGCTCATTGGTGAGTCCTCATGTTCCAAGGGCTATTGACAGACTTTTATGTTATCTTGAGTTTCAGTATTGTTCGGGTTAGTTGGGGATGTTTTCCTATCAACCCATCGTATGTAGTAGAGGCTTTCAGACTAGTATGTAGTACTCAGCTGTTGTATACGTTTTGTATTCCGTGAGGTTATGCTATGGTTCTGTTTCCTCTATGTTTTTATCATTATCTCTCCGCTTATCTGAATGAGTTTAGTTGTGTGCATGAGACATGGGTTGACTTGGGGTCCCTCGGGGTCTCTTGTCCCGTGTCTATGATCCAGGCCTCCGTTAAGGTCATGACAGGTACTCTCGAGTAACACCGAGAAGAACCCCAAGGAAAATGTGAGTGCATTCTTCTTGCACAGTGGTAAGGAGCTGGGTAAGGCTATCCCTAGAAAATAAAAAGTTGCTGAGGAAAAGGCTATTAGTTCTAAGTCTTAGGTAGGTGAGTTTAGCAACCCACAATCCAATATTGTGGTAGCTAGACAACGTCCTCCATTCCCTCAAAGGTTGAAGAAGAAGATAGAGGACACAACTTGTAGTAAGTTTCTTGAGTTGTTAAAGAAGGTTCATGTGAATATTCTGTTGGTGGAACTTTTGTAGGAACTCCCAAAGTACGCCAGGTATCTTAGGGATATCGTGGCCAATAAGAGGAGGAATATAGAGTTTAAAACCATGCCTCTTATGGAAGAGTGTAGTTCTCGAATCAACAATAAAATTCCTAAAAAACTAACGGATACTAGGAGCTTCACTATCCCTATCATTATTGGGAGCAAGGAAGTTGGTTCGTCCTTATGTGATTTGGGTGCGAACCTCAAGATGATGCCTGCATCGTTGTTCAGAACTCTAGGATTAGGTGAACCACATCCTACTACAGTGACGTTGCAACTTACGGACCGGTCTCTAGCCTATCCTGAAGGAATTATTGAAGATGTCTTGATTAAGTTAGGACTGTTCATCCTGCCAGTGGACATTATAATCCTGGACTATGAGGCAGATGCAGCAGTTCTCCTCATTTTGGGGAGAGGATTTTTAGCCACCGTGTGTGTTGTCATACAAGTTTAGTCGATGAGAGTAGATGGTCGGGAGGCAGTGTTTGAAGTGTTCATAGCAACATGAATGCCACCTCACTATGAGGACATCACCGTGAAGCCAACTGAAGAACCTCGACATTGTAATCAGTTGGTTGAGCAGTATGTGCTGCATAATAGTCTAGCAGATCCTTGTTATGGTCACAAGTCCACACGGATGAAGGAGTGATGGTGGCCATAGACGTTTCACAATGTTAAATCAGGTGTTGCATGGGAGGCAACCCATGGATGTCGTGCCACGACTATAACTAAGGCCCTTGGTGGGAGGCAACAGATCCTTCTAACATTTTGTATATTTTTCTTTGCTTTGTAAAGACGATCAGGACGTAAGAGGCAAGAACAAGCATGGATATTGAGCTAAAAAGTGTATGTATGTCACGATCCGAACATACACCCGGATCATAGACACGGGACAAGGAGCCCCAAGAGATCCCAAGTCGACCCATGGCGTGAGCATACATATAATTCATTCACATAAGCATAAGATGTAACATAATAAAATGAAATCATGACATAATAACATAGAAAAGACAATACATGATCCATACATGACAGTTGAATACAACTGATAGTCTAAAAAGCCTCTAATCACGAAGGACTGGTTGAAGGGAAAATACCCCAACTAACCCTACAATACTGAAACTGAAAGAGAACAATAGAGTCTTAACATATGGCCCTCGGAACATGAGGACTCAAAAAATAAGCTTATAGAGAACTCTGAAGAACTACTGAGGAGGGTGAGCCTGAGAGCCGGGTCCTGTATCATGAAACAATACAACATAGAAAGTATGTGGTCAGTACGTGGAATGTATCAATTTATACATGTAAGTAAATGGATATTTAAAATATGTAAAACTTATAAATGATTAAAAGAGTAGGAAATCATGCTCATATCGTAGACATCGTAACATAACATAAGGCTCAAGGTTTTCAAAACATTTGTACTACAACCATAATCATAATCATAGGAGAAAAACATTACCTAACATGACTTGAGCCAAAATACTAAATCCTAAGTATTGATGAATCATGAGGAACAGTGGGAGATTATCTTAACCGACATACCCCATATGAGCGCACATGAAGTCTGACATGTAAACCTAGTCGGGAGGCCGTTCGTACCTTGCCAAGGGTAGAACCATGAAGGGCGTGATATCACCATGAAAAGGGCCATTTGGGCCGGGGACAGTCTCAAAGGAGGTCCCAACATACCTAAGGAGGCACGTAGTTTACAAGATTTGGGGCAAAACCTGGGCCCTGAACCTACTCGGTGTTTGATACTACTCCAAAAACATATATAGTGCTCTTGGTATAATATGCATGAATTCATGGGCTAGTTAAATCATGATAATCATAAAAATACTTGTATATACGTGAACTATCCATGAAACAAGGCCCGTGAGCCGGCCAAAACATAATTCATATATCATAAAGTTCATACATACATGTAGATCATGCATATAGATTGAAATTCATAAAATCATGATGGTAATTGATTAAATGCATAAGGTAAATCATAATTCATGTTGATCTTGTAAATATTATTAATGGAAAAGTAGATCATAAATCGATTCATCATGAGTCATGCATAATTAGGCTTAATTTAATAGAAATCAAAATCGATAATATTATTAATAATTTCAATCATAAAATTGATCAAAAACCCATAGATTATGATAAGATTCTAAAATCACAAATCCCATTAACAAATCATTAGATTTTAAAATTCTGATTAAACACCCAAATAACTTTTGATAGAGTTTTCATGAAATCGTAGAGGATGGGCATGGCTACTGAAGAAAACACCCACTGATAGTCTTACAAACCAATAAACAACTGATTCTTAACATCTCTTGAATGCCCAAGAAGGAATTTGAAGGATTTGAAGAGGAAAGTCTTGAATCACCTTTGGTCACCTCTCTATACTCTTGCATGCATGAATGAAGACTTAGAATAGATTATCCCTCTAAAAACCCACCTTTCATAATCTAAAACGATGTAGGTTAGGGCCCTAGGACTTAGGAATTATGGAAAAGCCCTTACTAAAATTGTAGAATTTAGCTGATTGTCAGTCCCCACGAGGGACTGGATGTAATGCCCCGGGAATTCAAAATCTAATTCCAGGACTTAAATCAGAAATTCTGGAAAAAAGATGCAGAATTATCTTAGGACGACCCACCCGACGAGTCGTCGTGAGACCAAATGACTCGTTAGGTCGGTCGTGAGAAGGAGGAAGGGAAGTGTCAGCAGTGTTCCTAATGGTCGATCTCACGAGTCGTTCTCAGGCCAAACGAGTCGTTGGGTCACTCGTTATAAGACCGGGATCCAGAAACTTGAGAAGTTGGAAGTGTTCTTGACGGTTGGTCACCAAGAGTCTTCGTCAATGGGAAAGACTCTTTGGGTGACCCGTTACTAGGCTTGTATTAATTTCCCAGGAGGGTGAGCCAGTTGGGTCCACGACTGGTGACCACGAGTCATGTCTAGTGACCACGACTCGTTAAGTCACTCATCGTCACCTACTGGAGATTCCAGGCAGTGTACCTGATGGGCATGACCACGAGTTGTTTTCAGACACCACGACTCATTAGGTCACCCGTTAGGGATACCTGACAGTTTTTCCCAGCGAATTTCTGAGGGCTATTTAACAATTTCCTACCCTCCCAAGCTTTAAACTATGTCATTTTAGCATCAGTTTTAGACATTTTAGTGGGGGAAATGGGTTCTTTTCCTCATTCCCCACTAAAACTTCCTAGAAACAGAACGTAGATTCTCTTCTCAGTGCATTTCAGAGCAACAACTAGGGCATACTTTTCTTCTCAATTCCTTAGGTTCTTTGAGTTTTTCACCATGTATGTGGGAATTCAACTAGGGAATTGTTCTTCCCTTGTATCCCCAAAAACCCTCTACTAGTTCTCTATCAGTTTTAGCCCTGAGTTTTCAAATACAAACAAATGGCATGTTATATTTCATTAATTTCACAAAGAATGATATCCTCGTTTGCTATTAATATGATTCCCATTAGTTTTACTTAAATTATCGAGGTTCTTGAAATAGTGAATTTATGTTATATTTCGAGAATTCAAGAATCGAACCCGGAAGTGAATTATAGAAAAACTGAAAAAAGTAGCAACAGTTGCAGAACGAGTCACTGAACGTCTCGTGAGAAGACCCCACGAATCATCAAGTGACCCATGGGAAGGCCTGGAGTGATCAAGGGATCGAAGTCCCCACGATTGAATCAACGACTCGTGGTCAGCCACCATGAGTCGTCATGTCAATCGTGGGGTGGAGTTAGGATGTTAAAGGAGGATTTATGCAGTGTACTTAACGGATGGGACACCATGAGTCGTGGTCAGGCCCAACGACTCGTGAGGAGAGCCGTGAGCAAGCATGTGGATTATTATTGGGAATTAAGGCAGTGTACTTGATAGAAGGTGACCATGAGTCGTGGTCTGGAGGCACGAGTCGTTATCTTCCCCGTTACGAGCCCAGTAGATTAGTTGACCAGTGTACTTGACGGCTGACTCAACGAGTCGTTACCCAGTCCTGACGAATCGTCAGGTCACCCATTAGGGTCACCTGGCAGTTTTTTCCTGCGAATTTAGTAAGGGTCTTTTCATAATTCCTAAGTTCCTAAGACCCATACTACATAATTTAAGGCACATTTTAATTGGTTTTTAGCAAGGGGAAACTTATTCTAATCCATTACTCTCATGCATGCAAGTTTGAAGGTGTGAACGAAAGGTTCAAGGTGAAATCTCCAGGTTTCCAATTGGAATCTCAACTGGGCAATTAGGAAAGGTTAGAATTCTTCAATCCTATGTATGTAAGGCTATGTGTGGGTGCTTCCTTCCACACCCATGCCCATTCCCTATCAATTTGTGATTGGTTTGTAATGATCAAGTTTGGGGTTTAATTCAATTGCATGATTCTTACATCTCTATTCATGGGTATGATTAAATTGAGTTGATGTTGATGATTTTACCAAGATTGGGCGGATTCTAACTTAATATCTTTTACAAAATTATTTTTCTAAAAATTGAATCTAAAACGCCCATGTGTGGATAGTTCATAATAGAAGTGATTGTGGAAGATTGTGATGATGATGGAGTATATGATGAAAGGCATGTTTCCAACCTTACCCATGATTTTGATGATGTTTTCAAAGAAGATAAAGTAGACCCAAGTATGGTAGAGCTTTGTGTGATGCCCAAATGATGATTTCAAATTTTGATTTTCCCCGACATGAGATTACCACATGGTTGAGATGAAATTTTCCTTTAACCCTTATTGTGAATTCTAGCTTGTGGTATGTTTCAAAGTAAAGTCTTCTCTATGCGTAAATCCTTAATTGATATGTATATTATTGTCGAAATTGTCAAGGACAATGTGAAGCTTCATTTCACATGATGTTGAGTCTAAGTATGATTTCATTCAAAGCTTTGTCGAAATGACATTGTTGAGCTTCATATTTATATGATGTCTAGTGTATGCATGATTTCATAGTGAGCTTTGTCAATAGACAATGTTGAGCTTCGTTTCATATGATTTTGAGTTTATGCATGATTTCCTGTTGAGCTTCTTCACTAGATGATGTTGAGCTTCGTATTTATAAGATATAGAGAATTGTATGTTTTGGGAGAAGAGTCTAGAACCGAGCGAGCTAAGGGTCGAAGACCCCATGCACCAAAATTACGCTCCAACATAGGTTGATACTATTATATTATTGGAACCTCCCTTGTGAGCTATCCCCGGCCCGATTGGCCTTTTAGCTTGATATCGATATCATGGTAGCGTCTTTATCCCTGGCAAGGTTATGGACGCCTCTTCCACTTGAGTGTGATAGTTGGGACCACATAAGCTCTATCGTGGTATGTCGGTTAAGTAACGAGTCTCCCACTGTCTATATTATTTAGATTTGCATATTTACCACTTATGATATTTATTCATGCATGCATGTTCAAGAGGTAAGGTTTGACTCATTGTTCAGCTTTTGATATGAATGTTACATTTCAGCTTGAGTCATTCGAGTCAGTCTTGATGTCCTAAAGCCCTGCATGATCTTGTATAAAATAAGGATGATTTCATAATGATGCATGTGATCTTCTTCTTATCTTTAAAGGCTTACTATATATGTATGACTCTCTTTGAAAGATTTATATTTCTATAGCGGTTTTACTTACCTTCCATACTCGGTACATTCCATATACTGACCGTATCCTTTCTACATTGCATTGTTTCATGATGAAGGATCTGGTTCTTAGATTCAGCCCCGTTCCTAGTCACTTATCAGAGTTAGCACCTTCTAGATTGGTGAGTCCTCATCTTTTGAGGACTAGACTTTCAGTTGTCTTGGATGTATTTTCAGTTTCAGTATTTCGGAGCTAGTTGGGGGTGTTATCCCATCAACTCATCCAGATTACAGGCTTATCAGACTTAGACATGTATTCAGCTTCAGATGTTCATTCTGTTGTTATGTTAAGTTAGATTGCCGCTTAGTTTTTAACGATGTTTCTTCATGCTTATTTTATTAGTTCGTGAAGGATTATGTCATGGGTCCACTTGGGGTCTTTCGGGGTCCCTTGTCCCGTATCTACGATTCAGGTCTCCTCTCGGGTCATGACAATTTAAACCCTAACTTTTGAGTAATGATTTTGCTTAGTAAATTCCATCTAGTGAATGAAGATTACTTTGGGCTGAATTTCCTAGATATTATTGCTTTATATATGTTAAGCAACTATCCCATTGATAAGAATGAGCTTATCCTTTTTGGGTAAGATTTCGGCATATTATGAACATTCCCGTGTTGTTGGGATAAGTTGAGTTCTCTATTAGATGTTAGTAATTTAGACCAGTTCGAATGTAGAATCTCTTCAAAATCATTCCAAAAATTGTCAACTGATCAGTTTGACTTCAGTCTTATTTTAAGGTGTTAGTGGTGCCTCTCAGTTATCAGAATCAGACTCAGATTATAGTTTTTGGTCCTCTAGGCAGTCATGACATTCCAGTATATAGCTCTGACCATCCCCATGACCTCAGTTCAGTTACAACTTGTTCTTAGACGATTACAACGCTTCCAGACAAGCAACTCTGACCAGTCTAGAACCCAGTTTCAGAATCAGGTCCGATAAGACTCTCAGGGTACATGCAGTTATATATCCATGACTAGTATTGGACTCCAATTTCGAGCTATCAGCTTAGTATTTCAGTTTAGGTTTTCCAGTGGGAGTAGAACTTAGCACCGAACGTGCCGGGGTTCCAGTGCACCCAGGTTCCTAGAACTACGTTCCCAGCGTAGGTTACAGTATTACTTGGCCTGATTGGCCCAGACTTTTGTGATCACTCAGTTCATGCCTTTATACCCTAGCAATGTATATTGAGTCCTACCAGTGGGGTGTATACATCGGACTCCACATTGAGCTCACGTGGTTATATGTCGGTTATAGACTCTCCCACTAGTCAGTCCAGTCCAGTTTCAGAATAAGAATCTCAGTTTAGTTTCAACCCTATCAGTTTAACTCAGTTTAGTACAGTATCTCACACTTAGTGTTTTAGACTTAGGGCATGTCCTTGACCATCAGACAGGGTCATCTTGACCATTTCAGATTACATCAGTAGTTCAGTTCAGCTTACCTGTTGATCATTGTGTGTCATTTTAGTTCAGACTTTATATTCAATTATGTTTCTCCCACTTACCCAATACATTCAAAGTATTGACACATACTTTTATGTTGTATCATTTCATGATACGACTACAGGTTCTCAGACTCAGCACTGCTAGACACCGCAGTTCAGATTCTCCATCTCAGCAGTTGAAGTGTGAGTCCTCATCATTTGAGGGCATTATTTCTTTCCTTCAGTCATTTATTAGTTTCAGTTAGACTTAGAGTTAGCTGGGGGCTTGTCCCAGGAACTCCTCAGTTAGATGGCTTTCAGACAGACATGATTTTCAAATTTATCAATATTATTCAAATGTTTTGAACTTTATGTTCTTAGACTTTTCTTTCATTAATGCTTTATGATATCATTTCAAGTTCCTCTGTGCATGATTACTCAAAATACTAGTGAATGATAGATCAGGGGTTGACTTGGGGTCACTTGTGGCTTCATGTACCATGTTATGTCCAGGGTGTAGGCTCGGGGCGTGACGAACTTGGTATCAGAGCAATAGGTTTAGAGTATCCTTGGAAAGTCAAAAAGTCGTGTCGAGTAGAGTCCTTTTCATAGGTGTGAAATGCGCCACACTTATGACGAGGAGGATACGAGGTGTTATTAGTAAAATTCCCTTTTGTTCATATTCTTTATCGTGCGTTAATGTTCAATTCCAAAAATGCCTTTCTAATTCGTGCTCTGTTTCATTTCAGTGAACCATGCCTCCTAGATGTGGTAATGGAAGAAGGGCTGCTAATGTCAACAGACCTGCCCCATCAACCCCAGTAGCTCCTCAGGATGAATCCATATCCACCGCAAAATTCAGGGTGGCCATTCAATTGCTGGCTCAAACAGTCACCAACTGGGTGAACCAGCAGGTGGTTCCAGTAGCCATAAATGGGTCTGCAACTACTGCTCGAGTGCGGGATTTTACCCGGATGAACCCTCTAGAATTTCATGGAATGAAGGTGGGAAAGGACCCTCTAGGGTTTGTAGATGAGATTAGAAAGATCACCCGAATTATGGGTGCAGTTCCTCTGAAAGTGCTGATTTGGCTGCCTACCAGCTGAAACGAGTAGCCCAAGTCTGGGATGACTAGTGGAAGGAAGGATGGCCAATGGAAGCAGGACCAGTGGACTGGGAAGAATTCTGCACAGCTTTCCTGGACAGGTTTTTCCCTCGGGAGCTAAGGGAGGCTAAGATGGCAGAATTTATGAATTTGTGTCAGGGAAATAGAATAGTGAAGGAATATACTCTAGAGTTTACCAGACTATCAAAG
>JACEIK010003111.1:0-11291 GCA_018107945.1 Datura stramonium | reverse complement strand
GTTAGTAACTGTGTTCTGATCAGTTCAATAAACCCTTAATATTTGTTTTCTAATGAAAGAACAAAATAATATTGAAACCAAAAAAATAGATGAAACGGAAAATTTTATTTCGGGTCCAAAAGTTTCTTATGTGCCCTTAAGGAATTATAACCCCCTCACTGTTTTCAAGGTTTGCGTTACTTCCTCCCAGGATAGAAAGGAAAAGCGTTTCTGTAATAGTGGCAACGCAAATTACAAAACTCCAGCGAACTCAAATAACAGAGCAAAATCACACTTGACACTTACAGTTTTGCTATTGAAAACTTATGCAGAGAATGCAGAGGAGAGAAAAAATTATTTTTCGTTTGTTGAGTGTTTAAAATCTGAGGCCAAGCATGAAATTTTTAGAGAAAGAAAGGGTGAGATGGAGAGGTGCAATTCAAAAGGTTCCTTTTTGGTGTAATTCAAAAGGTGTCTTTTCTCATTTCCCATTCACATCTTAAAAATTCCAACAATTCCTCATATAAATGGGGAATGTGAAATCACAACCAACTATCTACGATATTGAACCTGGTTCAACTCAATCATAAGTGCAGAATAATAAAGAACACGCAGATGTAACGTGAAAAACCTCCTTGCTCAAGGGAATCCTAAAAACACGACCTATTGAATAGGATTTTATTCAACTCACGAGCAAATTTTAGACTACAATTTTGCAATCAAAGGGACTAACTCTAGTACCTCAATCTCTACAGTTTTCTCAAACTGCAATCACCTATTCAAAGACTATAAACTCTAGTTTCTGAAGTACAACATAATCACATCAATGTAACTTGACTCAACTAACTCTAGAAGAGAAAGTTACAACTCAAAAATACAAATAACAAACTCAATCAAGACAGGATAATTCTTCTACTCCAATTTTTCGCTTACAGGAACCTGGCCCAGTGAGAGTGTTTCTTTCTATGAACAACTATTGCTTCAGAATAATCTCCTTGACGGCTAATGCAATAGCCGAATGTTCTGTGGTTGTTTATGATCATTATATAATACCAAAAGACATGGTTTTTTGTCAAACCTAGATTTATTTCAAATAAGGAAAAAGAATCCTAAAATGACTTTATTTCTCAAACCTTTTCTTATACTAAATAAGAAAAAAAGAGTCCCAAAAGGACTTAATTCCCTCAAGTCAGATTTTCTATATCTGGTTCTCTCCTAGTCAAAATACGACTTGCCTTTTGGAAAGAATCCTAAAAGGATTTGGTTTCCTTGTACATATCTGGTTCTCTCTTAAGTCAAATACATTTTCCTTTTGCAAAGAATCCTAAGAGGACTTGATTTTCTTGTACGCGTTGGACTTCTTCAATTCCGCA
The DNA here is from genome assembly GCA_018107945.1 of Datura stramonium. NCBI lineage: Eukaryota > Viridiplantae > Streptophyta > Magnoliopsida > Solanales > Solanaceae > Datura > Datura stramonium. Next base: position 9,939 of record JACEIK010003111.1, on the reverse strand, counting down.
TGTTAGCTTTCTCTTCTTATTTAATATTTCCAGATCCAAGTCAAATTCGCACCTGCAAAACCTTCAGCTATGTAGTGAACCTGGTTCACCTATGTCAGTCATCAAAATCTTCACATAACAAATTTTTCTTTTTTGATGATGACAAATATGTATGCATATGAATCTGGTTGACACCCACATATGCATATGAACTTGTATATGAACCCGGTTCACTTTGTCAGACGTAAAAACTTTATCAATTACAGTCAATCATCAAAACTCTTCTAATAACAAATTCCCCCTTTGTCAATCATCAAAACTTTTTCTAATAACAAAGTCCCTCTTTTTAATGATGACAAATAATATGCTATGTTCACATCTTTTCCCTTTTGACATCATTGAAAAGTTTTTAGACAAAGAACCTAGTAAGTATCATGCATGTGCAAAAAATTACTAAACCATGGCCACTGGGGCAACACTTATCAGAACAAGCCTGAAACAACAAAAATTGTTAGATCAAACTGATGATATGAGCCATCTAATGCGCAGATAGATTAGGAGCACAAGGAAAGAACAAAACAAGCCAGTAATGTACCAAATCCAACACATAGTATCCAACTTGTAAGAGAAGTACAACCACATATAGGAAGCAATAGAGAAGGGAATACTCAAAAAAAAAAAACTTCAGGAAGAGGAATAGGTAGTTTGCTCTATAAAAGAGAGAAACTTGTCAATTCTGTTATTGTGGACACTCTATTCACTAAGCATTCTGTCTTTGAGAGTATAAATCTCAGTATTAGCAGTGGGTAGATCAGCCTTGAGCTGGGGCATTCTCCCTTTTCAATTCAACCACTCGTGCAGTTGCAGTATGCAGATCGAAAGTCATCTGAGTTACAGGTTGTTTCTCTTTTGAACTTAGTACATGCTGCAGAAGCTCACACTCCTCCAAGATTTATTTTATGTCATACTCTGCATAGCTCACCCTAGGCGCTTACAAGATATAACCAACTAACCATTATGTCAAGGTGAGACTTACTCCATTCACCCTTAAATCCACTTTTTTTTTCATTCTTTACTTCCTCAAGATTTGTATAGATATCCACCATTTTAGACTTACGAACTCTGGGAAGAGGGCAAGAGTGGATGGGGCAGGTTTTAAAAAAGAACCTGGTGCAGTCTCAGATGCTGCTGGTGGAAGTTCCCCCTGAGTGGATGGAGGGGCTTCTTCTGTCATGGAAATATTTAACAAAGAGGGACTGGTAGAAAGATTTTTCCTGGATACTTGAGAAGAAAGAATTTGGATAAAGCGAGAGAAAAAAAATAGGGATATTACACCTATGTGCTAGAGACATGTTGTGATGGGTCAATGGAGAAGTGGGTCAAGTTTTGCAGCCCTTTTTTTTAAAGATGTTGTAATACTTGTGGCGTACCCAGAGATAAGACATTGGAGAATGGACCAGGTTTAGTAGAGTAGTGGTTGTAGATTCAGCAACAAAGTTGAACACAAGTGCAAGGAGATAAGTATGTACCACAATGGCCTGTAGAGGAACCTGGATCCTCCTATGATTCTTTCCTTGAGTCTTGTCCATATTTTCAGAAATTAGAAAGTAAGGTTCACATCATCAATTTCTAAACATTTCATTGTAGTCTGCCTGAGGTGTGTACCTAATCAAAGATACGAGACCGAATTAGCAATTAAGACACAATGAGACTTGATAAGCATAAGAATAAATAAATTCTAGTCAAAAGGAACAAATTCAATGAATTTTGATTAGTTGTGGTTCCATACGAATTCTTTCATACGGTTCTCTTCCCAATACCTTGGTGAAAAATGTCAGCCACCCGATCCTCAGTCTTGTAAAACTTCATCAATATATTTCCCTTTTCCACATTATCCCTCAAAAAGTGATGGAGAACATCAATGTGTTTTATTCTTTTGTGATAAACCTGGTTCTTCGCCATACTCATTTCGCTGATGTTGTCACAGAGGATGGAAAAGTATGCCATTCTAGATGTATTTTTCCTGTCTACCATGAATTCCACATAGTCTGCATCTGCATATCACTGGCAGGATACCAAAGAACCATGTCCACATTCTTTATCAGAACAATCAATATGCTCTTCCCCCTTTTTCTAATAAAGAATGTGTTGTCAATTCTCCATGATTCAGCAGAAAAATTGATAGCCTATCATACCATACTCTTGATGCTTATTTGAGCCCATATGATGCCTTGTGCAATCTGTACACAAGATCTGATTGCTCATGTTCTTCAGTAGTTCCATGATGTGACAAATCTGGTGTAGTACTTTGTTCATCAGGAATCCTAGAAGTATCCAGATGTTCATCTGAATACTTTTATCCTGTGTACCTGGTTCCCCCTCAGTGTTGATAGTCGGTGTCATACCAATCTCTTCTATTTCTTCCTGTGTGCTCACTCTGTCCACTGATTTTTTTCATCAAATATTACATGCATGCTTTTCTCCATACAATTTGTTCTCTTGTTCAGGACTTTGTACGCCTTGCACACATTTTTGTATCTCTGTCCTTTGAGAACCAGGTTCCTTATTTTAAAGCTTGTAACCTTGCAATCTTCTGAAGTGAATAGGACTGAGTTCCCTTTAACACACATTTGTGAGATGCTCAACAGATTGTGTTTTAGCTCCTTAACATAATACACATTGTCAATTTCTTGAGACATGTATCTTCCATTCTTTCCAATTCCAACAACTTCACCCTTCTTTCTATTTTCAAAGGCAATGTTTTTGCCTTTATGATTGGTGAGTGAGAGAAAGTTTTCAACCATTCCTTTCATATTCCTGGAACACCCACTGTCCATGTACCAGGTTCCCTACTTTTCTCTCACTTTCACCTACACAACTAGTCAGAGGTTAGTTTTGGGTACCCAGACTAGTTGGGTCCCTTTTCATCATTGAAGGGGTGAATAAGATCTCTTTTAGTCCAGGAGGGGAGTGGAATAGTTTTATTCCATCTCATGATTTTATTTAGGGTATCAGATCTGGGGTGAACTACTGTGTACTTGACAAAGCGTTTAGAGGATATACTTGATCCGTGACTAGAAAAATCAATGTTATTCTTGATTGCTTTTAGCTTATAGTTGCAATGTTCTTTATAATGACCCATTTTTCCACAGTGAGAACAAAGGATGGGACTTGTTTTAGTGATCAAATCAGTTTTTGAGATGCCATTTTTGTATCTTATTCCTTTTCTTTGACTTGAGTGATTTTTATGTAAGGAGACTAGAATTTCTGAGGACCTGGTCCATTTCAGAGTTTTTTCTAATTCAGCTTTGGTTTTAACCAGACTCTTACTTAGACTCAGGCTCTCTGTGTGCAGTGCTTGTGACTCTAAAGTGATGTTTTTGATGATTTTGTCTTTTTCAATATTTTCTTTATGAATTTTTTCACACTCTTCAATTTTTATCATGAGGTCTCTTTAGTCCTCTTCAAGCTTACTATTGTCAAACTTAAGAGAGGCAAAGTCATTCATGATTATTTTTTCAATAGACGGAGTTTTATATTCATCAATAAGAATAAGAGAAAGAGACAATAACTTCTTTTGAGAATATGAGTTTAACTTTGATTTAAGTTCAAAAAAGCTTACCTCGTTGTTGTCCTCTTCACTGTCTGAGTCTGCCTCAGCCATTAGGGCCAACATATCTTCATCATCCAAGTCATCCATAACTAAGAGGGAGCATTCATCTTGTTTAGTAGCAGCTTCAAATTCATCACTGGAGGAATCTCCCATAGAGGCTAGAGCTCGCTTCACCACACTATCTGCTTCTTTCGTTGTGAGTTTTTTGTTGGGAATTTGAATCTGATCCTTCTTTCCTTCTTTGGATTTCTCTGTTAGGTTACACTTGTGTTCTAACTCCCACAGAGGACATTCCTTCATGAAGTGACCAGGTTCACCACACTTGTGGCAAATAAGATCTCTAAGATTTTTGTCAAAGGACTTTGATGAATTTTTCTTCTGAATGTTAAATCCTTTCTTAATGATTCGCTAAAATCTTTGAGTGATCAAGGCCATGTTGTCATCCTCAACAGTAGACTTGAGAACCAGGTTCTGTTTCTTGTGTGAACTGGTTAGCTCCTTTTCTTGAGATTTCTTGAGTTCATAAGTCTTTAGATTTCCAATCAAGTCATCCACGGTCAGTGTATCCAGATCTCTCGCTTCAGAAATAGCCTCTACTTTGCTTTCCCAAGATTCAGGTAGTACACTAAGAAGTTTCCTTACAGCCTTGCTAGTGGGAATGGTCTCACCAAGAGAATACATCTCATTCATAATAGATGAGAACCTGGTATGCATGTCATGAATAGATTCACCCTCCTTCATCCTGAACAGTTCATACTGACAATTGAGCATATCGATCTTGTACTTCTTCACCTGATTAGTTCCTTCATGAGCAGTCTGGAGGGTATCCCAAATCTTCTTTGCACTTGTACATGATAAATTTGATTTTATTCATCAGGACCAAGTCCACATACCAAATTTTTCTTCACTTTTGCATTGATCTCGATGGCTAGTTTCTCTTCCTTTGTACATTCCAATCTGCCTTTTGAAATTTTAGTTTTTCCATCCTCAGCCAGTTTCATGGAAATGGTAGGTCCATCCAATACGACAGTCCACAAGTTGTGATCTTCACCTATAAGAAAGTCCATCATGCGATTTTTCCACCACCCATAGTAGTGACCATTGGAAAAGGGTGGTCTTGTGGTTGATTGTCCCTCCTGAGCTATTGGTGGTGCTGCCATAATTTGATTTTTTAAGGTGTAAGCCTTTATTGAAAAACCCTGCTCTGATACCAACTGAAATCACCACTAACTATCTACGATATTGGACCTAGTTTAATTAAATCACAAGTGCAGAATAATAAAGAACATGCAGATGTAACGTGAAAAACCTCCTTGCTCAAGGGAGTCCCAAAAAACACGACCTATCGAATAAGATTTTATTCAACTCATGAGCAGGTTTTAGACTACAACTTTATAATCAAAGGGACTAACTTTAGTACCTCAATCTCTACAGTTTTCTCAAACTACAATCACCTATTCAAAGACTATAAGCTCTAGTCTATGAAGTACACCACAATCACACCAATGTAACTTGACTCAACTAACTCTAGAAGAGAAAGTTACAATTCAAAAATACAAATAACAAACTCAATCAAAACAGGATAATTCTTCTACTCCAATTCTTCGCTTACAGGAACCTGATCCAGTGAGAGTGTTTCTTGCTATGAACAACTATTGCTTCAGAATAATTTTCTTGACGGCTAATGCAATTGCTGAATGTATAGTGGTTGTTTATGATCATTATATAGCACCAAAGGAAGTGGTTTTTTTGTCAAACCTATATTTGTTTCAAATAAGAAAAAAGAATCCTAAAAGGACTTTATTTCCTCAAACCTTTTCTTATCCCAAATAAGAAAAAAAAGAGTCCCAAGATGACTTAATTCCCTTAAGTCAGATTTTTCATACTTGGTTCTCTCCTAGTCAAAATAAAACTTTCCTTTTGGAAAGAATCCTAAAAGGATTTGGTTTCCTTGTACCTATCTGGTTCTTTCTTCAGTCAAATACAACTTTCCTTTTATAAATAATCCTAAGAGGACTTGATTTTCTTGTACGCGTTGAACTTCTTCAATTCCGTGTGTTAGTTGTTTCTTTCCTTATTTAATATTTCCTGGTCCAAGTTAAATTCGCACCTGAAAAACCTTCAGTTATGTAGTGAACCTGGTTCACATGTCAGTCATCAAAATCTTCACATAACAAATTCTCCCTTTTTGATAATGACAAATATGTATGCATATGAATCTGGTTGACACCCACGTATGCATATGAATCTGCATATGAAGCTGGTTCACTTTGTCAGTTGTAAAAACATTATCAATTACAGTCAATCATCAAAACTCTTATAATAACAGAATTATTATATGATGAAAAATGCATGAAAAAACTAAGTGATTTGCAAATAAGTATTAATCACATCTGGATAAGTAGGTTTCCCTTTGAACTTTCCATAGTGAACATATGTCGGATATACTCGGTCAATCGGTAGATTTGATATCTTTGAACCGTCGAACTTTGGTGTTTACCTAGACAACCATATGTCACACAATTAAACCTTAACTGTCTTTGGTTCTCATTGTTGTGTTCGTTTCATCCATGAACACCACATGGTTCATAAGTGCGTAGAGAATTGGCCTTACATAATCCTCCTAGAAGTGGCTTACGCTTCAAACTTACATAGGTGATTCCTAAATGTGTTATCTTTTAGATACACTATTTAATATACGTTGTATCAAACTTAGAAACCATTAAGAAGTCTTAATACTTCATCCTTGATATTGAACATTGTCTCATCACGAGAATGGACCAAAGAAATTTATTTTGATAATGTTGAACTGTCAAACATAACTTTATTTTTCACCTTGAACCTAGATCTTGGGATCTCCAGTCTTCTAGGTTAATTACCGTCATGATGACTTGTCCTTGGCCATAGTCTCATTTCCTTCGATGATGCTTCAACTGCCTCTCTAGATAGGCCTTTCATAAGTGAATCCAACACATTATGCTTTGACTTTACATAGTCAATCGTAATAATTACACTAGAGAGTAGCTGTCTAACAATTTTATGTCTTCGTCATATGTGATGAGATTTTACGTTATACATGCATCTCCCAGCCCTTCCTATTGAGGCTTGACTTGGAATATCTTCTATGAAATTCCGGAGCCATTCTGCTTCTTCACCGGCTTTGTCCAACGCTATAAACTCAGACTCCATTGTAGAGTGATCAATACATGTTTGTTTGGATGACTTCCAAGACAATGCTCGTCCACCAATGGTAAAAACATATCCACTTGTGGATTTAGTTTTAGTTGACCCGATAATCCAATTTGCATCACTATATCCTTTGATAACTGCAGGATACTTATTGTAGTGCAAAGCATAATCTTGGGTATATTTCAAGTATCTCAATACTCGTTTCATTGCCATCCAATGAGTTTGGTCTTGATTGCTTGTGAATTAACTTAGTTTACTTATAGCATACACTGTATCAGGTCGCATACAATTCATTATGTACATCAAGCTTCCCAACACTCGAGTATATTCCAATTGAGACTTGATTTGACCTTTATTCTTTGCAAAATTATGGTTCAAATTAATTGGAGTTCTTGCGACTTTAACATTCAAATATTTAAAATTTTCAAGTACCAATTTTATGTAATGAGATCAAGACAATGCTAGACCTTTAAGAGTCCTTTGAATTTTAATTCGTAGAATTAAATCGGCAACATCCAAGTCTTTCATATCAAACTTGCTAGCAAGCAGACGCTTAATAGCATTTATGTCCGTAATGTCTTTACTCATTTATGTTATCAACATACAAACAAATAATTACTATATGATTTGAAGTGTTCTTAATGTAAACACATTTATCACGCTCATCAATGTTAAAGCCGTTTGCCAACATCGTTTGGTCAAAGTTAGCATGCCATTGTTTGGGTGCTTGTTTAGTCCATAAAGAAACTTTACAAGTCGATAAACCTTCTTTTGATTTTCAGGAACTACGAACCCTTCAAGTTGTTCCATGTAAATCTCTTCCTCCAAGTCCCCATTCAAGAAGACTGTTTTCACATCCATTTGATGGATTTCAAGATCATATACAGCGGCTAACGCTATTAACACCCGAATGGATTTATCTGGTTACCGACGAATATGTGTCAAAGTAATCCAGACCTTCTTTTTGTCTAAACCCTTTGACTACAAGTCTTGATTTATAGTTATAAATAGTGCCATCATTTTTAATTTTTCTTTTGAAAATTCATTTGCAAACAAAAGGTTTGTTTCCTGGAGGAAGATCAACCAATTCTCATGTATGATTATTCATTATGGATTTAATCTCACTATTGATTGCCTCTTTCCAATATTGATCTTCCAAAGAAGTCATAGCTTCTTGAAAAGTCTGAGGCTCATTTTCCAACAAAATATTAGAAAATTTGGTCTAAAGTAAGTATAAGTCCTTTGACGTTCGCTACATCTTGGATTCTCCTCATTAGGGACATCTTCTTTTTTCTTCCCGAGGTCGTTTAGATCCTTTGCTAGACGACTCACATTCAATTTTATACGGATATACATTTTCATAAAATTCAACATTATCTGATTCAATTACCGTATTCACTTGAATGTCAGGATTGTCTGATTTTTGAACCAGAAATCGATATGTTTTACTATTTGTGGCATATCCTATGAAAATATAATCAACAGTTTTTGGCCTTATATTCACCCTTTTGGGTTTAGGAACTTGTACCTTTGCCAAACACCTCCACACTTTGAAGTATTTCAGATTGGGGTTTCTTCCTTTCCATTTTTCATATGAAATTGATTGTGTTTTGATGTGCGTACTCGATTGAGTATTTTATTAGCCGTAAGAATGGCGTCCCTCCACAAGTTCTGGGGTAAATCCGAACTTATCAATAAGACATTCATCATCTCCTTTAGCGTTCTGTTTTTACTTTTCGCAATCTCATTTGATTGTGGTGATTAAGGGACAGTTGTTTAATGAATAATATCATATTCCAAACATATTTCTTCAAAAGGAGATTCATATTCGCCGCCCTATCACTTCTTATCATTTTAATATTTTTATTTAGTTGTATTTCAACTTCAGTTTTGTATTGCCTGAATGCATGAATTGCTTCATCCTTACTATTTAGTAAGTAAATATAGCAATATCTTGTACTGTTTTCATTTATTTTTTTCCACCTCGAGATGGTATTGACTTCACAGTGTGAATTAAGTCTAAAGGATTTGAATTCTTTTCAATGAACTTATAAGAATGTTTAACATACTTTGATTCCACACATATTTGACACTTTGATTGATTACATTCAAAGTTAGGCAATAATTCTAAATTAATCATTTTACGCAAAGTTTTGAAATTGACATGACCTAAATGAGAATGCCATAAAGAATTTGACTCAAGCATGTAAGAAGAAGCTTCAACTTTATTCATATCAATGACAGTTACATTCAACTTAAAAAAGACCCTCTGTCAGGAAGCCTTTTCCTATGTACATATCATGTTTGCTAAGTACAGCTTTTCCAGAAATATAAACACACTTAAAATCATTTTTAACGAGAAGTGCGATAGAAACTAAATTCTTGCGAATTTCTGAAACATGAAGAACTTTGTTGAGAGTCACTACTTTGACCGAAGTCATCTTTAAGCATATCGTCCCAACTACTTCAATTTTTTCAATTGAGGAGTTTCCCATTAAGTTAATTTCATCTGGACCTACTTCAGCATAAGAAGAAAATAATTCTTTGTTGGCACAGATATGACAAGTGGCTCCTGAGTCAATCCACCACTCTCTAGGGTTTTCTACCAAGTTGCACTCCGACAATATGGCACACAAGTTCTCAATTTCCATGGTTCAGTTAACCATGTTTGCTTGACTCTTCTTCTTGTCTTTCTTTGAAGCACGTCAATCAATGGCCTTGTGTCCAAACTTCCCACAATTGTGGCAGATGCCTTTGAACATCTTATTAGGCGGGTAGCTTTTGTCTAGACGACTTCTTTCTATTCTTATTTGTGGGTGCTTCTTCAACAATATTTTCTCTCAATATTGTTGACTTTCCACGAGACTTCTTCTCTGTAGCCTTGTTGTCTTCTTCTATTCTAAGACGAACAATAAGATTTTCTAGGGTCATTTCCTAGCGCTTATGCTTCAAGTAGTTCTTACAGTTCCTCAACAAAGGAGGCAACTTCTCGATGAACGCTGCTACTTGAAATGCTTCATTTATGACCATACCTTCAAAGAATAATCTGAAGTTAGAAACTGTTACACCCCGTAAATTCACGACATGTAGATGGCCTATTCGCATGTTGGTTAAGAGTTTTTGAATGCCATACATGCTAGGAAAAGGCCCGGGGAAAG
>JACEIK010003110.1:155207-168519 GCA_018107945.1 Datura stramonium | reverse complement strand
TCTTTCCCCGGGCCTTTTTCTAGCATGTATGGCTTTCAAATACTCTTAACCAACACGCGAATAGGCCATCTATGTGCCGGGAATTTATGGGGTGTAACAACTATGACTCTAAACTAGAAAGTGCACACCTAATACACGAGAATAAAGGATATTTATAATAGTAGATTAAGCCTTCGTTGTTCCTTCTTAGATTTGAATTGGGTTTTGCAACTTCTGTTCCTAATTGAATTGGTATTGGAATTCTGGCTGTCTGGACACACGTGGCATGTCGCGTCCCTCATAGCATTACCTTGCCTGGTGCATCCCGCTGCACAAGACACAGGTAAGGCCTGTGTGGTGTGTAGACCATAGAAAAACTATGTCTGTGTGCTTCCAACTTTTATCATACTCATTTTGTCAACCTCATTTTGCCATTCATGCTCTTTTTAGCCACAATTAAGCCCAAATCTATCACTTTAATACCTGAAAGCATCTAATAATGTGCGTTAGCTCTTCTTCAAAAATATATCATAAAACACAAGAAAACACACACAATTTGTCCTCAAAATATAGTTAAATATGTGCAAAATTTGGCTAATAGATGTATAAATACGCCATTCATCACCACCCAACACTTAAACTATTGTTCGTTCTCAAACAATATATTACTTCCCTTCTCACATTTAATCACAAAATTCACTCTACGAACAGGTGTACTTACTCTTAGGATCATTAGAAAATCAATCAAGATCCATCTACTCGCTCTGCATGCATATAGGATCACGTCACGACCCGAGTCTATACACTGGATGAGACACGGTACTTGGTGCCACAAGCGACCCCAATCTAATCCATAGTCTATTATTACACTGGTAAACTAAGTAAACATAAGCAGAAGCTTTAAATAGATAAAACCATTTAAGAAAACTTATTTGAAAAGAGTCAATACATCTAAAAGAACAATACTGAATATCTATGTCTATGTCTGAAAGCCAACTACTAAATGATGAGTTATTGGGACAATCCCCCAGCTAACTCTAAAATCTGGCCAAAAAGAACTAACTAAAAATAAATATCATCCTAAGAAGATGAGGACTCACCAAATTCTACTGCTGATATCATCTGAGGGAGCTACTAACGATCCTAGGACTGAGAACCTATGCTTGTATCATGATACGATACAACATGGAAAGTATGCGTCAGTACTTTGAATGTACTAAGTAAGTGAGAGATATAATAAGCATGAAATAATAAGTACTAAACTGAAATGACATGAAATGACCAACTGAAATACTAAAAATTGATACAACTGAAATAGAATTGATATGGTCAATAATGACCCTGGCTGATGGTAATAGACATGTCCTGGATCTGAGATACTAAACTGAGCTAAACAGAACTGAACTAAGACTGTACTAACTAGTGGGAGAGTCTATAACCGACATATAACCATGTGAGCTAACCGTGGAATGTATACTCCCCATCGATAGTACCCAATATACCTTTCCAGTGTTTAAAGGAATGGACTGTGTGATCATTGTCTGGGCCGATTCGGGAAAAAGCAACCTACAGTGGAAACGTATTTCTGGGAACCTGGGTGCGTTGGAACCCCGGCCCTCTCCGTGCTACGTCCTACTCCTACTGGATAGTCCTAACATCACTACTACTACCAAGATGATAGCTCGAAGCTGGGGCCCAAGACTACGTCAGGGATACTTATCTGGAAGTACCCTGAGAGTCTTATCAGAATGAATACTATAACTGGTGTTCTAAGATTGGTCAGAGTTACTTATTTGAAAGTGTGGTAACCATCTGTAGAATTAAATGATAATTTATAACTAGGAACTGGGAGACATTACTGACACCTCAAGAACTGACTATAGTAAAACTAATCCTCTGACCTTACTGAAAGATACTAAAGATATTAACATCATGACCGAAACTGAGCTAGCATGCAACTGACTGAGAATTTCATCTGATAGTAATAACATGGAATTCCCAACAATGAAAGAGTCAAGCAACATTATGTCTATACAATTATGCAGGACCCTAGTTACTAGACTTATTAACTTAGGGCTAAATTCACTTTTCAAGAAAACAAGTATCAACGTGATCACTAGATAGTTGAAGTATATCAACAAACAATATGAACATCAGTTCACGTGATATAATCGGAATATGATAGAAAAATTCCTCAACTTCGAAAGTATCAAGGCTTAGATCGAATAAGAGAATTTAAATTGATTTTGGGTCACAAGGGAAGGAAAATTCCCTTGCTAAATTCTCACATACCTGGTGCAGAAATCCCAAAGAAAACCCTTGAGAAATTGAGAAGAGAAGTCGAATGCCCTAGCTTTTCCTTGAGGAGTCTGTCTGAAGTTCTTCGTACTAAGTCTGAGTATTGACAGAAGGAATGAGAGGAGTACGCTGATTAATCCTTTAATTCTCTTCTGAACGTGACCAAAATGATGTAGTTTAGAGTCTAGGAGTTTAGGAAATTACGGAAAAGTCCTTGAAAATTTCACAGAGAAATCACACTGCTAGTCCCAATGAGGAACTGGACGATTCGTTGTTACTGACCATGACTCATGGTCTGTCTCATTTCCAGCATTGAAAATTTCTCATCACGGGTCACCATGAGGGACACCACGACTAGTGGTGTACCCGACTACTCGTGCTGACTAGTTGTTGGGGACACTGCCAAGTTTTCAACATCTAAGAAAAGACCTTGACCATGGCCAGCCTAACGACTTGTGGGGTTGACCACGACTCATGGATTCACCTGTGGTCAACCCTAAAACATAAAAAAAAACCAAGCTCATCCTTCTCCCCATGAGTCACTTAACGACTCGTGCTGCACCTCACAGGTCATGGGATGACTTGTCCTGTGGCCTGGTGCAAAAATTTCTATTTTCTCAGTTTCAACCCTTGGGTCTGGTCTTAGGGATTTCGGGGTATTACAGATCAACATCCAAATGCAAATATTTGAAATCACTTACCTTCTAGAACTAACTCATCAAGATATATTTGGACCAACATGAATCATATGTCATTTAGCGATCAAGATGAGCAAAAGTTTTACCATTATGTTCCCTCACCATTTGGGGAGTTTTCCTTTCGCACACAAGATATATAACAATATGAACTTGGACATAAATAAATGATTTTTGCTGACTCTCCTGAAGAATACAACATGCATGCAAAAGACGACCCATAGGCTTGCCCTTAGTGTAATACTCTACTAATACAGAACATCGAATCAAGGATGAATTAGGACTTAAGATGGTTGTAATGTAGGCTAAAGGATGGATTAGGAATTACTTGGACAATATAGTGATTAATCTCCTTAAGTACTTTAATACTTCACAACTCTTGTCTTTTAGCACATTTTTCAATCTCCCATTTTTATCCTTATACCTCCTTTTCTTTTTAATTTTTCAACTTAGGTGACTAGTAGTAATTCTACCATCTATTTGGCAAACTATTCTCTTCTAATGGGGGAATTATAGATTCAACCACCTTAGTTTTGATATGTCATTTATTAACGATTATGCCTAATGATTCTCTTTGATCATCTATTTCTCCTGTGTACTCAAACCATTTAAAGAACTCTATATTACATCTCATTCTTTTCATATTGGTGCACCAACTTTTCCTAAAGGATAACCTTTCCTTTAATGAATATTTTTCTATATACCATTGTACTTTTATGTTATTTTCTAGATCCAATCAGAGTTTATCTAAATATTCAAAGTCAGGTTCAAACTCCTTATCCGATCTGATCATGCACAAAGAGTCTCTTACTCCTAGCATCTCACTAGCAGTGGTTGGTAATTCTAGGTTCATATTCAACCTTAGAAATTGTTTCCGAGAAATCTACACCTTTTAATTTTTTCTCTGTCTTCAAGAGTTACTTCTTTTTCTTCTTTAACTTTTGAAAATGAAGGACTTGAAAAAGACATTCTTTTACATAAAGAAGTATGACTGAAAGATTGGGATCTTAGAAATTTTAAATCTATAGATTTATTCTAAAATTGTATTACCTTCTCAATATTTGAATTTTCTTCTTTAGTTTCTAGTTCCATTATGGAGTCAAAACACCAATGTTCTTTTAACAATGTACCATCCCATTTTATATTTTTTTTAAACAACAATGTTGTTGTGATTACGATTGGCTTTCCTAAGCATGGTAACCCTTTTGTTAGTTACTATTTTTGCTTTGGGAGCTAGGATAGTTTTTATTAGCCAATAATATACTCTATATATTATGGCTTCTTCTCTTGTATAATTACTTTACTATTCATGTTTTTTGTTTAAAATTTAATGTTAGGGTGTCCATAACATACTGATCATTGATATCTATAGAAAAATTTGGATAACAAGTTAACTTTATGATTTACATACTTCCAATGCGTATTCCTGGATCGTTATGTCATTCTTTTTAAGGTTGATAAACTTAGTAGTCTTTGATTCCCTCAACTCTTGGTGGAAGAACCTGTCTAGAAGGCTATCACAAGCTCATTCAAACTCACTAGAACTATGCCTGCCCTACGACTCTCCTTACACTGTCGGAACCAAATATGAGCTACCCCTTCAGCTGATAGGAGGCCATGTTTATACTCTACTCTCCCAAAACCCCCATAATATAGGTAATCTTCTGGATCTCCTCAATGAATTCCTATGTGTCTTTATCCATCTTAGAACCATAAAACTCTGGCAGGTTCATCTTGGTGAAGTCTCGCACCCTAGCCGCTGCCACATTCCTTTTCATGTGCACATGAGCCACTGCCTATTGGTTGAATTGGGATGTCAAAGCCTGTGCCAACATCTGGAAGGCATCCCTAAACTCAGCATTAGTCACCAGCTTATGCAAAAGATCATTTGGAGCTGATGGGGATGGCTGGTACCCATCTCTATTTCCATTCCCCGAGACATTGTCATTCCCATTCCTTCTTCGGTTGACTTGGAAAGGAGGCATATTTCTACAAATGCGTATAGAATGAGTTATAGGAATAGAGAGAGTTGGACTTGGTAGCACAATATAGATCATGAAAGAAGGAAAGTTTCCTAAACATCTAGTACCCTCTTCCTCATAAGTGCGGCGCACATCACACCCATGAAAAATACTCTACGTAATGCGGCTTTCAGACACCTTTTGACACACCTAAACCTGTTGCTCTGATGCTAAGCTTGTCAATACCCGAGCATGGACCCTGGACCGCGACACAGGCTGTAGAACTATGAATGACTCCAAGCTAACCCATGACACATACATAGCATATTTTTTAGCAGAAACTATGTAGAAAGGAATCATGAACATATTATAAGCAAAAGAGTGAATATCATAAAATATAAGTGTAGACAACACGTAATACCCCGAAAGTGCCTAAGACTGGACCTGAGATTTAAAAAGGGAAGTTGGCAGAATATAGGAAATTTTCCACAAAGCGGGTCACATAACGGATTGTTGGTCCAACCAACGACCTGTGGGAAGTGTCCGTGGTGATGTTTTATCGAGTGGAAATGGAAGGAACAGGTCACGTAATGACCCATTATTTGATACCACAAGTTGTCGTTTGAGGTCGTGGGGAGATTGGTCCTTAACCTGAGAGGAAGTAATGGGTAATGGGATAACCCATCGTGAGCTGTAATGGATTGTGGTGAGAAACCGTGGGAAGGAGTAATAAAACCTCCAGTCGAGGTAATGAAAGGAAACCATGACTCGTTGGAAGGAGGAACTAGTCGTGGTGTGGCTCGTGGGAAGGCCAGGTGTAGGTTGTCAAGAGGGAAACAACGGACAATATATCAGACCATTGTCTGAAGCGATTACTCGTCCTATCGAGTTGTGGGATCGAATCTGAGAAAGTGAAGTTGGGCAGTGGGTGCAACGGACGGATACCACAAGTCGTGGTATCAAGGCACAACTCGTTGGATCGTTCGTGGTATCGGGCAGTGCAGAATTTTTAGGGAATTTATTAAGGGCATTTTCGTTATTCCTAAGTCCTAGGGTCCGAAACTATGTCGTTCAAGGCTAGAAATGCAGTGTTTTATGAGGGTAAAACCTATCCTAGGCTCATTCATATCCATGCATGCATATTTAAGGGGTTTAGGAGTTGATAAAGTAAGAGTTCTTCAAGTTTTCCTTCAAGTTTTCATTGGGCTTTCAAGGAGTGATAGAATATGATATTCCCCAGGTATGTAGGATTATGAGTGGGTGAATCCTTTCACACTCATGCCCAATCCCTCTCTAAATCATTAATTTTCTATGTCTAATCTATGGGGTTTTAACCCAATGCATGAAATTCCTAATTCTCTACATGGGTATGATTTAAATATGTTACTTCTATTAAATTATGATTCATGGGCAAGTTTTACATTTTTTTCAATTAAAATCATGTTTCAAGCTTTATAAATTAAAATGCCCATCTATGAGAAAATCATGAAAGTTGAGATTTATGATGAATGTTCAAGTATGATGAGTATTATTGATAAAAAGCATGTTATAGAGATACCCATGTTTATTATCATGTTTTCACTGTGAATTGAATATTTTCAAACATGTTAAAATATTGGGAAATGCCCACATGTTCAAGCATGACTTATGATTTCCCGAATTAATCTTACCACAAGGTTTTGGAGAGAAGACTCCCAATTATTTTTCATCTTGTGGTATGTTAGAGCTAAAAGCTTCTCATATGCATAATTTCATATTTGAGATGTATTTAATTATTGAGCTTCATCAATAGACGATGGTGAGCTTCATTGAAAAATGATGGAGAGTATATGCATGTTTTTGGGAGTAGTTCCTAGCACCGAGTAGGCTAGGGTAAATCACCTTATGTCTTAGAACTACGTGCCAATGTAGGATATTTCTTAAACATATATCTTACTTTGGGACCTCCCTTTTGAGCTATCCCCTGCCCTGATTGGGCCACGAGCTTGATATTGATATCATGGTATCATTTCTAGCCTTGGCAAGGCTTTGGATGGCTCTTCCCACTTAAGTGTGATAGTTGGGACCACGTAAGCTCTATCGTGGTATGATGGTTAAAAGACGAGTCTCCCATTGTTCCTCATGATTTCAGTTACGCATATTCATCAATTGTTACACCCCATAAATTCTTGACATTTAGATGGCCTATTCGCATGCTGGTTAAGAGTTTTAGAATGCCAAACATGCTAGAAAAAGGCCCAGGGAAAGACCGGACAAGCGCTATGTCGAACCATCGCAAGAGGAGGCTAGGCAGACCCCCTCCGCGATGGCCAACGTGTCACGGAGGGCTCACCTCCGCGTTGGCCGACGTTTCACAGAGGTAAGGTCCAGCCCCAACTATATAAAGCCTCCACTTCGGTTTTTGTTAGATAATTATCATAATTTTCCAGAAACAAACCAGCAAATAGAGGGCACGAGACAATTTGGTGAAATTCCTTCCGTTTACGATATTAAACAGAGCGGTAATTCAGAACACCACCGGGTCTTCATTAGTTGTGGAGGTAAAGGAACGACAGTTTGAAGATCCTGACCTGGTTAAGCTTAAACACAGAGTTCAGCAAGGAAAAGCGTCGGGTTTTCAGGTAACTGAGGATAAAGTGTTGCTATGTAAAGGCCGCCTTTGTATTCCAGATATTTCAAAGCTTCGCCAGCAGATTATGAGCGAGGTACATTACACCCGTTATTCTCTCCACCCAGGCGCATCGAAAATGTACAACGATATAAAAGAAATCTACTGGAGGCCAGGTATGAAGAGGGAAATAGCAGAATTCATAGCCCAGTGTCCTAATTGCCAGCAAGTAAAAGCGGAACACCAGAAACCAGGCGGATTAACTAGAGAAATAGTTGTGCCTCTTTGGAAATGGGAAGCAGTAAATATTGATTTTGTAGCGGGATTACCCTGCACCAGGCATAGAAATGACTCGATTTGGGTAATTGTTGACAGACTGACAAAATCAGCCCATTTTCTGCCAGTAAGGGCTACTTTGTCCGCCGAAGATTATGCTGAGTTGTACATCAGAGAAATAGTCAGACTGCACGATGTTCCTGTGTCCATTATCTCTGACAGAGGGGCACAATTTACTGCAAGATTTTGGCAATCATTTCAGAGAGGCCTTGGGACACAAATTAACCTGAGCACAACTTTCCACCCTCAGACAGATGGACAGGCAGAACGCACTATTCCGACGCTCGAGGATATGTTACGAGCGTGTGTATTGGACTTTGGAGGTAGCTAGGATGAGCACCTACCACTTGTTGAGTTTGCTTATAACAATAGTTATCACTCAAATATCCAAATGGTGCCCTATGAGGCTTTGTATGGGCAAAAATGCAGATCGCCAGTCGACTGGTTTGAAGTAGGAGAGTCAACGCTGATTGGGCCGGATATTATTCATCAGTCAAAGGAAAAGGAAAATCTTATCAAAGAATGCCTACTGACTGCTCAAAGCCGCCAGAAAATGTTATGCTGATGTGCGGCGCAGAAACCTGGAATTTAATGTGAATGACTGGGTGTTTTTGAAAGTTTCTCCAATGAAAGGGGTGATGAGATTAAGAAAGAAAGGTAAGCTCAGCCCGATATTTGTTGGGCCTTATCAGATTCGTCGAAGAATAGGCCACGTAGCATACGAGTTGAACCTGCCTCCAGAATTAGAGTCTGTCCATCAAGTTTTCCACGTGTACATGCTGAGGATGTATATAGGAGACCCCTGTTGTGTTGTCCCAGTTTAGGATGTCTAGGTTACGGAAGAGCTGGCTTATGTAGAGGTTCCGATAGCAATACTAGACAGGAAGATTCGCAGGTTGAGAACTAAAGATATTGCTTCTATCAAAGTATTATTGCGTAATAGGAACCAAGAGGAGATGACTTGAGAAGCAGACGAAGATGTGAAAGTCATATATCCTCAACTGTTCCAGACTTAATCAGCCAGAGGTACGTTAGTATTGTTGTTTTATGAATTGCCTTATATTATGTGAATAAATGAAATAGTTGGCTTTNTAGTATTGTTGTTTTATGAATTGCCTTATATTATGTGAATAAATGAAATAGTTGGCTTTTGTGATGAATACTAGTGTTGTGTGGAGTACCTGTATTGGACCTTTCTGCGTTTCAGGATTTTTGAGATTGTCCATATTACAGGGGAAACTCTGTCGAAATTTTTCTAGAATAAGTCAAGCAAGTTGAAATTTTTTTAAGTAGAAGTTTACATTTGAGGACGAATGTTCTTAAGGGAGGGAGGATGTTACACCCCGTAAATTCTTGACATTTAGATGGCCTATTCGCATGTTGGTTAAGAGTTTTAGAATTCCACACATGCTAGAAAAAGGCCCGGGGAAAGACCGGACAAGCGCCACGTCGAACCATCACAAGAGGAGGCTGGGTAGACCCCCTCCGCGATGGCTAATGTGTCACGAAGGGCTCACCTCCGCATTGGCCGGCGTGTCACGGAGGTGAGGTCCAGCCCTAACTATATAAAGCCTCCACTTCGGTTTTTGTTAGATAATTATCATAATTTTCCAGAAACAAACCAGAAAACAGAGGGCACGAGAGAATTCGGTGAAATTCCTTCCGTTTACGCTATTAAACGCGTTCCAAACTCGAATTAATCTTGGGTACTGAAGTATTAAGCTACCGGGAGCATTCCTGCGGATTTAGTTTCTTGAAATTCGGCCGGCAAATCATCGTCCTACCGAGCTAAGGTAAGTGGAATTACTCCAAATTAGTGTCAATATACTCCTAGCCCGAAAGTGTGCATTTCTCCCTTCTGGACTTCCAAGAAATAGCGAGTTTTCGGCTATTTTTCGATAAGTCAAAGTTCGGGTTATATATATATTCAAAGAGGTATTTTCTTCTGGAATATTGATGAATTTAGTTCTAATTGCTATGAATGTGAATATAGTTGGAAGAAATAGCTGAATATTGGCCATGTTACGCCAGTAAGCCGGAAAGCCGACAACTGAGGTATGTAAAGCCAGTTTCTTCGGCAAGTTAGTAATTCTAGTATAGTAAAATACGATAAATTCCAGAGGGAAATTCCAGAAGCCGAGTATTAAGTATGTTTTATTATTATGTAATATCCAGAATAAAAGTCAGTAAATCAGTATCAAACAGCAATATCTTATCCCAGACTCAGTTTAACTCAGTATTAGATTCAGAATAAAATATCAGAACATGGATAGTATTTTAAGATTTAATATACATGTTATATGTGATTATTGTTGCTTGTTGAGACTTGTTTGTGATATGTGGGCACCCTTAGAGATTCCTTGCCGCCTCAAGGTTAATAGATGTGTCGACTCGCCCACCAGAGGGTGAGGATACGTCACTCCAAGGGGTGGCATGTCGTCTGCAGTAGGACGAAGATGGGATGCAGCATTCCCCATAGCAGGCTGATCAGCATTATATCATACTCTGTCGAGCGCTTGCGCCCAGGGCATAGATTATAGATTACAGATACAGATCTCAGATTACAGTTACAGGAGTCCTACAGACTCAGATACAGTTATAGTCAGGGACTCAGAGAGCCCAAGCTATATACCCAGGGGGCCGGCGGGACGCTCGTAGTTATTAGGAGAGTGGAGTGAATTTATTTTTGGATGGTTTGACCCGGGTAGGGGTATATAGATTGCGTGTTTATTGGCACCTTCCGGCTTATGGGGGATGGTATAGGTTCTTGTATGCTATATATATATATATATATGTTACCTATTAAATTGATAGATAGAAGGACGCCGCATCGACAGGTATGATTCTTATCTTTTTTTCTAGTATAGTTATGCTCGGTACAGATTCTTCTATTCCAAACAGTTTTAGCTATCCTCTGTCATTTCAGTAACTACTAGATTACTGTTTATCCTCAGTTATGTTTTGTTTGCTTCGCATACTCGATACTAGTGGTACTGACGCCCGTTTAGGGGCACTGCATTACTTGCCTGCAGGTACTCATAGACGAGGAGCCGATCTCTCGTAATTCTAGCCAGCACACAGAGTCCTAAGCTCCTATCATCTGGATCTAGACAGCTAGAGGTTTATTCCTTTTCTTTGGTTGTAAAGTATGGGTAGGTCGGGGCCTTGTACCGACCATCTTATCAGTATTCTTAGAGGCTTGCAGATTGTATATTCCCTGTGGTTGGCTGTACCGGTCGTGTGAGGCCGTGTGTATGTTTTAGTTTGTTTATGATGGTCGTGTGAGGCCTTATTCAGTTGGTAGTGGTGATCTTGTTGGTCACGTAGTTTTTTAGCACATGTTTTCTTGATTCAGAAATAACTAGACAGCATGGTGGCCTTGTCGGCCTGCATAGGTTCCCTATTGATTCAGTTGTTCTGGGTAGCTGTTGCTTTCTTACAGGTGTCTATAGGCCTTGTCGGTCGGAGGCTATATTTACAGCCGTGATATAGCCTGTTGTTTTCTTGAATCCAGAGTTAGAGCCAGCCTGGCACAAGAAGTGCTTAGTATCAGCTAGTCCAGCAGTCCAGGTCTTAGTAGGGTACCAGGTTGCAGTGATGCCTCCCAAGACGGGGTGTGACAAACTTGGTATCAAAGCAGGTCATGTCCCAAGGAGTCTGGAAGCCGTGCTAAGTAGAGTCTTGTCTATGGATATGTTTTGCACCACATACCATAGGCAGGAGGCTGCAAGGCATGATAGGATGGTTACTCTTTCTTTATATTCAGTCGTGCTATAGAGCAGTATAGTATAGGGTCGAGTTCCTAAAACTTATCATGCTCTTTGTTTATAGATTAAAATGGCAGACCAACGACACCCTGTCACAGGTAGAAGACTGGATATCGCAGCAGGAGAAGGCACCAACAGGATGCCTTCGCCTCACTTAGAATCAGCCCAATCTTAGGGAGATACAGAGGCATCATCACGACCTTCTCAGGAGTCCTCACCTCACCAGGAGCCACTCGGAATGGCACCGCCTCCGACAGTTCCTGTACCTACACCATCTGACCATGAAATTCAAAGTGTAGTAGTTATGTTTGCATAAATGATGGCTACTCAGCGCCAGTCAGTGCCACCTGTAACAGTAAAGTCATCAGGTGGGCCTGGCAGTTCGAGGGTTCGAGAATTCTTGGCATTAGGTCCCCCATAGTTTACAAGGTCGGATCAGGCAGAGGACCCCCAGGACATCCTGGATCAGATGCAGAGAATCTTCCGGGTCATGCATGTGACATCTACAGAATCAGTTGAGTTAGCGGTATTCCGACTGCGGGATATTGTTGTGTTGTGGTATGAAAGTTGGGAAAGGTCCCGAGGGAGAGATGTTGACCCTCCGACCTGGTCCTGCTTTTCAGAGGCCTTCCTGGACCGTTATCTGCCATGGGAAATCCGACAGGCCCAGATGGATTAGTTTTTACATTTGGAGCAAGGGGCGAGGAGTGTACGGGAATACGCCCTACAGTTCTATTCCTTGGCCCGCTATGCTCCAGCTTTTGTGGACACCATGTCATCCAGAGTCCACCGGTTTATTATGGGTCTGAACATAGAATACATAGAGGCGTGCATGACAGCTACACTGCGGGAAGATATGGATATTGCGCGGGTGCAGGCCTTTGCCTTGACTATTGATGGCCTTAGACAGCGGCAACAGGATAGCAGACGAATAAATCTGGAGCAACGCCACAGGGATAGATCAGATGAAATACAGAGGGAGATTCAGAGAGGACCCAGGCCCCGGTTTTCAGACAGGCCACCAAGATCCCCACCTCCATCATAGCAGCATAGGGGTAGATTCATTCGCCGAGGACAGTAAGAGTCCGGCGGCAATTCTCCAACGGTAGATTCACCTCAGTAGAGGAGGGTAGAGCAGAGCAGGTACACACCCCCACCTTGCCCTATTTGCAGCCGACCACACACTAGAACTTGTAGATATGGCTCCACAGGGTGTTATATATCCGGGAAGGAGGGTCATGTTATGAGAGACTGTCCAGCCAGAGGTCAGGGTAGCAGAGATAATTAGGACAGGGCGTCAGCAGGGCCGCGAGCTCCAGCATCCTCGGCAGGGCGTAGGCCCTCAGGTCCAGAAAGTAGAGGGCGAGGTAGATCAGGGGCCTCTAATTCAGGTACGGGCCCAAGCCGTACCTATGCATTACCAGGGAGGTAGGACTCAGAGGCGTCTCCAGATGTGGTAACAAGTATGATGACTATTTTGTCACACCCTTCTTATGTATTGATTGATCTAGGATATACATTGTCCTACGTTACCCCATTTGTGTCTCGAAAGTTCAGTGTTGTACCAAAGTTTCTTCAGCAACCCTTTTCAGTATCTACACCCGTCGGTGACTCCATCATAGCCAGAAGGGTTTATCGAGGGTGTACAGTAGAGGTTGCTGATCGTCA